>CM046721.1:17768853-17778856 GCA_025584915.1 Monochamus saltuarius
CGTAAATATGTAGCACATTCGAGGTAAGTTAATAAATAATATCAATAAACACAACGCAGGTAAATCTTCTCGATTATTCTAAACACTCTGTATAACATACTGGCATTGTTTTTCGAAGTTCCTATTCATTTATAACTGAATTGCCTTCTATACAATAAGTAAACCAAAGTAGGGAAACAAATATAATATGGAGAAAAAGTACACAAATAATGAGTAAAGCAGGAATACTATTAAATAAATTTAATTTAGACAAGTATACCATTAAAAAGAGAATAGAAAGATGGTTAAGTAGAACAATAGTTGAAGCCAAAGGAAGACGAAAAATCTAAACATTTTAGCCGCTAATCCCTCTCACTTATAAGTCTATTATGTAGGTGTTGTATTTTCTTCAGCCGGTTTATAACATTTTGTGTCTACGTCTTAAACGAGGGTATCCAAATGGGACTTTCGTCGTTCGCTTCCAGTTCCCTCAGTATCTGGCCTCATCAAATTGGGAAATTTGACAAAAGCCCTGGCCCATAAAACAGCAGCAACGGCTGCAGGCACTTGATCCGTAATTATCAGGATATAATCTAAGTCTTGTTATCCCGAGCAGCATCGTAGCAGGCCCAGCGCTCCCTTTTTAGCTTCTTCGGCCGGCGCCTTTAACTCTTTGAACAATACAGGCCATTAGGATTACAGAATAGTATCGAGTCCAGTTTCAATTAGCCCGTTAAGCAGTTCATTTAACCTTATCCCGAGATAAGGAAGAGGGCGAGTTAGATAGTGCCCAGGCGCTTTGCGGACTGCATCGGCCAGCTAATTGAATTACTCGATTTTATAGTGACTGATTTAATGAAGTGGACGCACAGAGTGATCTTCTGTGGCGGCCGAATCTTTATCAAGAGGTTTTAAATTTTCTGCACAAACGAGTCCAGCTCGGACATCAAAGATATTGTTTACTTGCCATGATGAAATTTTTCCAAATACGTGCAGAAAGAAAATGTATTATTTTGTTACGTTGTTTAGAACCAACTAAGTGATACTTGGTAATCTGCAGTGAATTGAAACCTTCTAACCTAACCGCAAATGTCAACTGTGAATTTGCTTATGTTTATTTGTTTAGTTAGGTATAAAAGTTGTTTAAATTGACCAGGAGCCTGTATTGAAAATAATATGCCTAAAATAACAATCAATATACATTTATTTATTTCTTAATATTATGGTTTGTCTTGTATGTTTTCCATGTAGTCATTAATCTGACATTTCCTTGGTCAATTGAATTTAAATAAAATCCCTAATTCTTTACCTCCAAACGGACTTTTTGCTGGCCTCTTTTTCTTTCCTTTTTTTTTCTCGGGGCCTGCTTGGGAAGGTCGAATCGGCAGCGTGTGCTCGATACACGAGAACATATCGCTTTTGCGGATTTAGCTGCATTTTCTGGGCAAATTTTGTTTATAGTTCTGATAATCCCAGTGCCAACCAGTGCTGGTTGGATTTGTGCCCTAAATTTGACCCCTTACCACGAGGCCGTCTTACAACTAAGGTAATGCTTTGCATTGCAACTTCTATGTCATAGTACTCTTACCTTGTTGTAAAACCATATTTATTAGATGTATCTAATTATTTAATTTAGGCTTCGTTGATCTCGTTGATGTCACTGTTGTCATCGTTGTCGTCTTCGACGTATTATCACCATTGTTTATTTGGTTTCCGCATCACCATTTGAACTCGCCGCTAACGTAGGGGCTCCTGTCTGCATCTTCGACATCCGGAGGATTCGCTTGCTAATCACCTGCCACTAGAGCTGCATGGCTCAACAGATAAGCCTTTTATTATTTAAGCATGTTGCTTTCCTAGTATGTAATGCATAAGTAGTTGCTTTATTTTATTTTGCTTGTAGTTATTCTCTTGCTACCTCTTAGGGTGGTACAATCATTACTTATAGTTATAATAGCTTACCTAGCTTATTTCTTTCTATTATTGCCAAGTAGTTTATTGGTTAACTCGTAATGTTGCCTATAGCTTAATTAACAAAAATTTAGCCGCTTATATTAATTATTTTGTGGCTTGCCTGAGTACTGCATTTTACTCTTTAGTAGTCTGCTGTTGACACTTATTGATACTTATGAGCCTCTGGTTAAATTTTAAGTCTTTTTAAAAGTACATATTGCCCGTCTAGGTAGATTTTTTGTTGTTGTTATTTTCCTTAAACGCGTACGACGAACCCATAGCACTATTGGAATGGTATATTGCATACGAAATAATAATTAAAGTTAATTGCACATTGCATCATACCCTAAGCGTCGTTTTCTTTGTATATCATTCCCGTTTTTTTTTTTTGTCATTTATATTTATAAGTTAGGTAATAAATAATTCCGAATATCTCTCCAGTACTCCTGTGCATAATCCATCTGGTTGTAAAACGGGTGCCGCCTATATAAGTAAAATTTAAAACTGTATCCACCCACTCCCATCTCTGCACCATGGTATTTAAATATTTGATCTGGTCACGCCGCCGCCACAGCGTAGACCTGTGACGTCAGGTGCCGTTCACACGACATATCTGCATACGATTCCCATACTTTCGGATAATGCAGTATATACGTTTAGAAGAGTTAATTTGTCATCTGTGATATTATTAAGTGTTAAATGGACATTGGTATTGAATAGAGTTGGAACGCCACGCTACTTATTATATCACTACAGCGGACTGTATAATAAATAATTAACAAAAATTACTATAAAACTTACCAACAGACGATGTTTCGCAAGCGATCGTGTTCTGGGAGAGAGGATAGGGATGAAAATTAGGAAGAAAAGCATTGCTGAATTGAACCACTTCTCTAAACACCATCCAGTTAGTTTACACCGTCTTTAAATGTTCGTGACTACAATTTTATCACAACTGCACCAATTAAACAAAAAAAGCCAAAGCTAAACATTACTGCATTAACCGCCAAAAAATAATTTACTATTCAAACCGATTCTACTAGACTGTCAAAACTCTAAGGCCCGCTACAGACTATGCGTGAATTCGCGACTCGCGATGCGTGATGCGTGGTTTGTAAGGAATTCGTGCATTACATTATGAATGGAATTCCTAGCATATCACGAATCGCGAATTCACGCATAGTCTGTAGCGGGCCTAACGTGTTTCAGTAAAAACAAAACAACAAAAAACCTACGAATGAAAAAAGCGCTACAAAAAATCTATTTTATTTCTAATATACCGCGTGTGGCAGTGGCATAACCAGCGCCTAATAAAACATATTTCACCGTGCCAAAAATGAAAAGAAAAATACGATGTAGGGCGATGAAACGCGACGAATGAAAGCATTATAATAAGACCATTTAATGTAAGTTTAACTGGAAATACAGGTAGATTTAAGATCATCGAAATAAATAAAATGTAAAGTTCCAAGGAATCAATTAAACTTTTCTATTAAGCTACCAGAATGCATATATTAGGAAATTAATGGTAAAGCAAACTTACATTTTTTTTTCATTTGTGGTATCCATCGCTTTATTTCGATTTCAAATAACATAGTTTCTACCCTATGCGTGATGTAGAATGTTATTTGAGGCATTTAAAAAATGTTATCTGACTTCACATTAAATTACGTGTTTTATTCTGAAAACATAATAAACAAAAGTAATTTTTTAAATGTTTAAGGAAAATGTTAAATTAATTAAACAAAAATTAATAAATCTTAAATATCATTGTTCATTACTTTTACTTATTATTTTTTAAATTAAAACAAATAGTTTAATGTGAAATCAGATCGCATAATTTGGTCAAGTAAAATCATATATCTGGTACTTACCCAATAGCATTATCGCCGTAATTGTTAGGAACGAATGTGTATTGTAAACAAAGGAATAAGTTACGTTTAACAATACCGTAAGTTCACCACATTATCACCACTAAAATTTATGAGATTACAGTTTTTCATCTATGTCCCACAAATGCCAGTGCCCCTGTATCTAGAGTTACTGAGATCAGAGACCTAGGTGTGCTTTTTACTTCGAGTCTGAGCTTTGCAGAACATATTAACAAATTAACAGCAGAATGTTCCAAAAGTTTGGGATTTGTTATTAGAAATTCGCGTTCTTTTACCAACTGTCCTGTGTTACTTAGCTTATATCGCGCTTTTGTTCTTCCTAAGTGAGAATACGCTAGAACAGTTTGGAGTCCACATTATTCAAATACATTAATAAGCTGGAGAATATCCAGAGAAAATTTCTAAAGTACATGTCTTTTAAAATCGATGGCTTTTACCGGGTAATTGGCACTGATCACAATATGTTGTCTTCATTTTTAAGTTCATTAACAATTTAATTGATTGTCCTACTCTATTAGAAACTTTAAGTTTTCATGTTCCTAGAGTGGACACGAGGAACGATGCACTGTTTTACCTTAAGGCACCAAGGACCAACTTACTCTCACATTCTCCAATGTATGTCGTGTGTAACACATATATAATACTTTATTTAAAAACAAAATTGACCTGTTTAACTCTTAAGTGGCTAATATTAGATCAGTGTATACGCAGTTTCTGTAGCTAACTAGCTTGAATTTACTTCTAATTTTTTGTGCTAATATTATTTTTATTGTCGTGTATGTTTATAGTATAAAATATTGTCTCGCCTGTAATTGGTACAGTGTACTGTAGGTTGGTGTAAACTAAAAATAAAATAAATTAAAACTCAAAAATACAAGAAACAAACGCTTTACACCAACACCATAACATGCACCTCTATCCACGGCAACAAACGGCGCTAAACGGCGTGTAACGTCATACCAATGATATCGTGTTTTCGGCCATGTGGTTTTGTTTACTATGGCCATTTATTAAAGTTAATATTTTAATTATTATGTTATTATTGCCGCTGGACACATGTTCTGGCCTTTCAATATGTTTGACAGTTTACCCTGTGATACATTTCAAATCAATATAAAATTAATACAACCTATCAATTTTCAGTCACATGAGAGAATGTATACTAAGTCGTACACTGAACGTGTTACTTATTTAATTTAATTTATCTATACTCGAGGTCCAAAATAATAGAGAGGATTCATTCTCAGCACGTAGATCAGTACCGGAGGTGAGGGTTGCAGGGGACAAGACTCCGTAGACGTACCACTTGAGAAGGGTTTAAATTACCAATATTATGTTGACATTGAGTGAACGTTTTAATAGTTTGCTTTAAAAACTTTATAAACTCAACCATGGCATTCTCTCCGCAATTATAGAATGCTGTTCTTTTGAGGGGCGATGGTCTACCATCACTACTTACACGTACCTGCACACACACTCCACGGATCACACTTTTTATAGTTATATTACACTATACATTATCGGTTACTGTCATACACTATCACTATAATGGTCATAGCTATATTAACACTTGTCATCGGCTATTACAACTGCAGCACCAGGTTACATAGTAGTAAAACAGATTCAAATCGTTTTTCAAATGCTTCGCTATCCATATTCTTATGATATTATTCTGTTTGTCGTGCTCAAAAACAGTAAACCTTGTTTCAAAAATCTTTCTGTCCAGTATACGTTATTATTAGGCTTCGTCCTTTTCGAAAAGGTGACTTTAATCCAATAAAAAATCCTTCAAGATATACCTGTCATTTGCTCTGGATATTGCAATTGTGCCACACTTTTCTCATCAATAGCCTTCATTTTCCATGTTTCGTCGGTTGAATATTATTTTTCGATTCAGGTGGTCGATATTCTAATATTTGTCTAATTTTTTTTTGCTATGTCTTTCGATGGTTTATAAAACGAAAATTCATGTCACTCATAACTTGCAAAAGCATCATTCTAAACACTATAGACAATAAAATTTAATCCTGTGTGATGGTGTCTTAATTTTTTTATTCTAGAGCTTAAATAACGGTTTAATATAATATCAAAAAACATTTATGTTGCTTTAGAAATAACTTTGAAATTATGATAAAGATTCCGTTAATTCTTAATTTTCTCTGTTCCCTCTTAAAATATTTGTACTTAGTCATAGTTAACCCTGTATACAGTCGAAAGTACACTGTATATATACAACGTACACATATGCAACGATTTTTGAGTTGCTTACTAAATAAAGAAAACAGTTAAACATTCCACGCTGAACTAGATATTTTGCTCTGTAATCCTATTATTACTCAAACAATAGAGATATTATCATGAGATAAAATCACATATATTGCACCGTAGTTCTAATATCTTACGCATATATCAAAAATTATTCAGTAAAACACTAGATTAAAGTATCTAGCCTTCAATCAAGCCCAGAGCAGCCACTGCACCCGATGTCCATGCTGTGGCATATCACACACACTTCACTGTCAGATTATAACCATTATTACCAATATTAAGACCATAACTTGGAATAGTAGTATCAAAAGGACAACATTATGCATTTGTTACGCGCCACATACCCTGTAATCAAGGAATTATTCACCTGGAAGTCTTCAAAAGTCTCCCGGGAGTCGCAACTATTCATTTCGATCAACCACATTCTGAGCTGCCACGCAACTGCTAGTTAAAGTTCCTTGGTCTTATTTTATGGATTCCTCAACGCGACTACTGGCACCGGCTCCTCACCGTTCGTTATGGGTGTTTGTTAACACCGGTGTGAAATCAATTGTTTTAAATGCACTATATTAGATATTAAAAGCTTCACTGTGACCTAAACGTAAATAGTTCCCAATGTAGTATTATATTACCACACTATATCTGAAATTTCCTTATTATATTACGTAAAAGCACATACACTTGATTTTTCCTAATATGCAATAATTTACATTGAAAATTTCCAGTAAATATTATACAGGGTTGCAAAACGGTGATGGTTCATCTGCCGTTGTATGAGAGCGACAAAGTAAAGTATAGAAATCCGTGCGATAGACAACGTAAACACAGAAATTAAATTATTATATGACAGTGAATTTTACCGTTGTGTTGCTGGTTGTCTACTCTGACTCTGTAAACGTCAAACGTGCGGCGGACGGATCACATGAACGGCATTAAACAAGGGTTTAAATATAATATCGAAAGAAATTTTCGCTTTAAAAATAAGTTTGGAATTTTTTTGAAGGGCGATTTGTTTAATTCTTAATCTTCTCTATCCCCTCTTAAAGTATTTGTACATAGTTAGCCCTTTATATAGTTGAATGAACCCTATATACCTACAACGTATACAGATGCAAAGTTTTTTGAGTTGCTTAGTAAATAAAGAAAATATTTAAACATTCCACGCTGAACTAGATATTTTACTGTGTAATCTTATAATTTCTCAAACAATAGAGATATTATCATGATATAAAATCACATATATTGCACCATAATTCTCATGTCTTACGTATATATAAAAAATTATTCAGTCAAATACTTGATTAAAGTATCTAGCCTTCAATTAAGCCCAGAGCGGCCACTGCACCCGATGTCCGTGCTGTGGCATATCACACACTTAACGGCCATATTATAACCATTACTGCCAATATTAAGACCGTAACTCGGATTAGTAATACCAAAAGGACAACATTATACATTTGTTACGAGCCACATACCCTGTAGTCAAGGAATTATCCACCTGGTCTTCAAAAGTCTCCCGGGACTCGCAACGATTCATTTTTCGATCAACCACATCCTGAGCTGCCGTGCAACTGCTAGTCCTTGGTCTTATTTTATGGATTCCTCAACGCGACTACCGGCTTCACAGCGTTCGTTATGTATGTTAATGAGGACGTTGTTGATTTCCTACACTAATTCGGGTTTTTGCTTACATAACAATTAAATCATGTGAAGAATAAATGCGCTCATTACAGCACTATTAACTATTTCCTTTGCATAGAGATACTTTAGTTAATTGCCGTGTTGCCACTACTAATCGATTTAAAAGTTTAAGTTGTACCTATAGCTTAACTTTTCATTATTAAAAAAAGTCATTAGGTTTTTACGTCTATCATCTTCGTCTACCATCTTTATTCTTCAAAGGTTATGGGCGTGAGACAAATTCTAACAATCTTATAACAAAGCTTTTAAATATATTATATATTTAACT
This sequence comes from Monochamus saltuarius, assembly GCA_025584915.1. Classification (NCBI taxonomy): domain Eukaryota; kingdom Metazoa; phylum Arthropoda; class Insecta; order Coleoptera; family Cerambycidae; genus Monochamus; species Monochamus saltuarius. The sequence continues at coordinate 17,776,915 of CM046721.1, forward strand.
TTTACTGTATAAAATTTTCTAAAAATAAAATCAAAGAAATCAGTTCAAAAATGATTTAAAAATACACTTCGGCTGGGCACTGGAAACTGCTCCACTGTAAAACCTGATAAGGCGGCAAAGCATGCAATCGGCGGACGGACAAAACATTGAAAGATATTCTCAAAGAAATATGTAAATAAATTACATTTTACAACACCTATTTTAATGCAGCAAATTCAACTGCATTGCTGCTATTGTTATTAATTATTAATAAAATTAACTTGTGGTTTTAATTAGTAAAATAGTTTGACATACTTGCAACAAAACTTTGGGCCCATCTTACCCAGTTTCTACAAATTAACACAAATGTTTCTGTTATTTGTCCGTTTTGAACTTGTAAGATATTGACAGCAGTATGATACGTTTGCGTAAATCGTCAATAGTGACTACTTCGGTGAAATATACATCAATTTTTAAATATACCCACAAAAATAAGTCCAAATCGTTTAGCCAGAAAATCGTGGAGACCATGGTACCGGTCCCCCTAGTCCAATCCCCTGGTATTAATGCTTGGACACTGCTGTATACGGTACGGATAGAAATGAGCCTCGTGTAGGATACGCCACACTGCTGCAATACGCCGTGGACTCCCTGGAGCTCCATCCTTCCCACGATTCGGTTGCAAATTTCCCACGTCACGCCTGCGTTTGCACTATACTTGCACTCACTGCACGCCGTTGTAAAAGTAGCTGCATTTGGCACATGTTTACCGGGAAATCGTTCTGCTAAAGCATATTCACTTCACCCTAAATTACCCATCACCTGCGAGTTGCTATACGTAAGCCATTTTCGGTATTTGAAAATCTAATGTATATACTTGCATGACAAAAAAGTTAATACGATAAGTAATCGGATATTTGAAATCCTTGGTTAGAGACTACAGTAGCCCACCCATGTTGTAAAGATTAGAACTACTAGAACTTCATTAATTTTTTTCTCGGATATGATATTTACTCCATTGCTCATGACGCATCTATTTCCATTTTTTTTTTCTGAATCAACTATACCGGGTGACAACGGAAAGTGAGAACACACTGTAAATTTTTTATGACTGCTGATAAAAATTTGAAATTGGGTGAATCTATACTAGATGGTGCCATGAACTCTTTGAGGTCATTTCGGATTTCATGACATTTCCGGTTTGACTGGAAATGACCGTAAATTTATATTTTTAAATGGGACATCCTGTATTTTTTTACATTTTTGGAATCAGCGTAAGTAATTTTTTATAATTTTTAAAAATAAAACTAGAAGGCCGCGACTGGCAGAAATTGTTTTCTTTTTTGACGGATTTTAAAAATTGTTGTACCACAAAATTCAGAAAAAATCCTTTATTAAAAAATCAATAGGGCCCACCCTCTTTACATTTGAAAAAAATGAGTTTTTAAGGAAATACAATAAATCGAAATTTTTAGTGGTAATAACTAAAAAAATTTACAAAAATATTCAAATTTAGAATTTTTTCCATAATTACAAACAAAAAAGATAATATGTGAACACTACAAAATCTATAATTTGGTCAGAATCGGTCATGACTTGTTATTTTGTCTTAACTATTTCAATATAAAACAAAAATATTAAGTCAAAGTTGACATCTAATGAACACTATAAGTACTGGATCATACGAGGTCTGGCTATTAAATAACGAGACTGGTTACGAAAATTATTCTACATTCGAATGGTCCCCTTCAATATACTCCCCTCCCCTCGCCACACACCTTTCCATACGTTTTTTCCATTGATCGAAGCAGTGCTGGAAGTCTTCTTTGGTGACGGCCTTTAGGAGCTCTGCCGTTTTTTGCTTTACCGTTTCCATCGACTCAAATCGGGTCCTTTTCAAAGCAGATTTTATCTTCGGAAACAAAAAAAAGTCGCACTGTGCCAAATCTGGTGAGTACGGCTG
>CM046721.1:17784373-17825622 GCA_025584915.1 Monochamus saltuarius
ATTTAGCATATCACTACACTCTTCTTCATTTATATAGTCAATAAATTTAGAGGTCTGAAGTTCTTTTATTTTAAGTGAATAGTACACATGAATTAACTTCTTGGAGCGTTCAAATGTCAGTAGATTTCTAACAGCAGTATGAATATTACCCCAGTTTGAAAAAGAACCTTCAATTTGGGCAGATGCTGCAGGTATTTGGAAAAGTCTAATCGCCAATGTCGATATATTAGGATGTATAGATGATGCCATTCTCCAGAAGATCAAGGACTTTTTTGTCTTTTTGGAGCAGAATGTTAAAAATGCTCTGTTGGCAATTAAAAGTATCTAAGTCTTCAATATTATGATTGTTTAGACTTTTAAATAGAAAACGGTAGACTTCTTTTTTTATCTATGAAAAGCTTATTATTGTTATAGAAGGGATGTAGGTACGTAGAATGCCCCTAATGCAAATATTCAATGCCATGTTTCTTCTATTTTCTAAATTTACTTTGAATGTTTTCCGACACTCTAGGGGTATTCATAAATTTAACCAGAATTCAGGAGTATCTGCCACTGAGCAATCAGCTTTCTGACAAACATTTATCAATTCACATATGGAATCGAAAAATTCAACTTTCTTGTAACTGCTCCAAAAAATAATCACCATTGATTAGTTGTACAACCTCCGTCTTAATTTTATTTGTTTGTAATTACAATAACTAATTCAAATCACCTAATGCATTAACATTGATATTGCAATTTTTCATACATATGTGCTTGAAAGCGTGCTGCAGCAGTGTTCTTTAAAACAATTTCCATTTGAAACATTTTGCGGCATATATTTTATTCGATTTTACTAATTCGAATCGTAGCTGGCCAAAATTAGAAATGATTTTTCTTCCGCTCATTTTTGTTATTATTATTAAATATATTCACTATATTTAAAACAACAAAACACAACCACTAAATGGAAATCTTTGTTATGTAGCACCATAATTGTTCATGATGTACGTATGTAGAACGACACGCTCTTTCAAATCGCATGGTCAAAATTGCGGGTTTGCTATTTTAAATAAGTGTCGATGACGTCATATCGAACAATTTATTCGTTACTTTTCGAAACCACTGTATAGGGTTCACTATGCCTAAGTACAAATATTTTATGAGAGTATAGAATATAAGAATTAACGGAATCGCTCTTCAAATTTATTTGTAAAGCCAAAATAAATTGTTCGAAGTCATATTAAACCCTTATTTATGGACGTCCATGGTCGCTGCGAGGTTATAGTCAAAGGTAATGACAGAGCACCTCATTGTCATGTGTACGCGCTTTAAAAAAACGTTTTATTTACAAAGTGTGGATGATTTTTATCGAATGTTGAAAAATGTTCTGTTTCATACACGAAACTTTGTCATTGTAAAGATTTTTGCATTTGGGGACCTCTTGGTATCTCTCGCCTCCGACAATCTTTTTGTTTAAAGCTATCTTTTGTTTTCCATTGGGAAAACCATAAAGGATTGCAAAAAACACACGCAATTGTCCATAAAAACACTGCCACACATTTAGAGCCAAGGTACTAGAGGAGTTATTCAATGTGATTAGAAAAGGATTCGGCACATTTTATCTGTTCGGAAAATGTCTGATATTAAGTACGCTGCCACATGATAATATACACTTGTCGCATTTACCATAAAACAGCACGATATCGGTCATCTCAGCATTTGAATACATGTTTGTAAATACACAAATTAAATATGCGAAGAGTTACGATGCCCTAGAAGAGCTATGTCTACATTTTTCTTTAATTTGTCGATATTTGTCATCAACAATGAAATTCTAAATGCAACATCCTGTATAATTTTTCTGTTTTTAATTCTAAAGACATCTAATTTGGGAAATGATTAAACCCACTTGATGTCCTAAGACCTATTTTTTGTTCTGGATCTAGTTTGCCGTAAAATGTTAACATCAATTTCCTGATTAAATTAGATTGTATTACTGTCATAAACAGTATGAACACTATCACCATTGAATTACACCTGAAATGCCTATAGCAAACAGTTGCAATTAGTCGACAGCTGTGCCACCAGACACTGGTTTCGAATTTGTTAGTTCTTATTAGTATACCACAAGTGAGACCGCTCTCATATATTCACAATCTGTCATAACCGTTAAAACACCATAAGTACGCAAGACTTAGCACCATCTAGGAGTCATTGGATACGTATTCAATGCTGGGTTTGAATACAGTCACAAGCAGACAGCGACTCACTATCTACTATTAAAAGACCAACCAAGCAACTAATCTGTGGACTAATGCCTTGACCAGCAAACAGTCTCGGTTAGTCGTAAGCGGTGTCATCAGACTTATACCAGTTTCAGGCTTGTTAGCTGTCATCAGTATGCCACAGGTGAGGTCAACGACAAGCAACCCAGACTGTTTACGTTCTGTAACAACCGACAGGAAGGTATAAGTACGCGAGACATAGCACGTGTCTACATTTGGTACTCGCTGATTACTCAATACAGTCACAAGCAGAAAGCGATTTAAAAAACACGATAAAATCATAAGTTCAGAGATTAAGTCTGAATTCAGACATTAAAGTTTGAATTCAGGGTGTGGAGTCTGAATTAAGAGTTATTAGTCTGAATTTAGAGACTAAACTTTGAATTCAGAGATTTAAGTCTGAATCTAAAAAAAAAATGTGGATGTGGTCCTTAGATTTTTAACAGTTAATAAAAAAGTGTGTATTCTTTTTTAAATTTTTCATCTATTCCCGACACTTTTAAGAAACATTTACTAACAGCAGCCAAATACTAACCTACATTCAGGTGACCTGATCAAACATTATTCCTCATATCCCAAGTCAACACGAAATCTGCTCCTGAAAGCTCAACAGGTGTGGAAAGACAAAGTAATTCTGGTAATCAGCGGGCAGTTCCTGTAATTACCGCCATGCATTACACGAACCACAATACGTTTTCAGTAGTAGTAGAATGCCGTTGCCGACTCGCGTTGTTTATTATAAAAAGGATATAATTTTCCAATGAATGGCGGACGCAGTTATGCATTTAATTTTACAGTAGTTGGTCGCGCTCGATTTGGCAATTGAATGTGGCGCACGTCGTTTCTCGGTCTGCAGGAAACTCGAAGGAGAAAGAAATGAACGGAAATTGCTTTCGTGTATTTAAAAGAGTATAGAAACTCTAAAAAGTTCATTTGCACACTTGTGCCTTGTAAAAAAAGTAATTACACATTTTCAAGAATTCAATACTATGTTAAACAAGGTTCACAAGTGTATATTTTACACATTTCTCTGCTTGTAGCAGTGTGTTAAAGATTTAACACAATACACTGTGTTAATATAACAAATGTTATGTGTAACTTTTACACATTTCAGTCTTATTTGTATCATTAAAGGTGTAAATTTTATTGTATAATATACAGGGTGTCTGGAAATTGTACGCCAGTATCCCGGGAATGATTCGAAATGAAAAATCAATACCACAATATCCTATAGTATATTCTCGAAAATCAAAACTAGAGGAGTTACAGTACCTATGTTACAGATATTTTCTTTTATGAATTTCTTATATCTTCTTTGTGAGTCGATTTTTTCTAATCTTGTACACGTATCACTATAGTGTTCCGTTATGTCCTTTATTTGCATTTTATTATTTAAAGACACGAAAGGTGATGCCTATATCTAACAACGGAGATCCTCCATTAATGGAGAATTACAGACCGGCTGCAGTACCGAATACTTTCTCAAAATTTTTGAGTATGTTTTCTCGATCGACTAGTGACTTTTTTGATTAAATTTCGAATATTTTCAAATAAACAACATGGTTTTCGGCCTAGACGATCGACTATAATAACTGTTCAATCTGAAATAATTAATAGTATTGAAGCGGGTTAATGTCCTCCTGGCATTTTCTATGACTTCAGCAGGTATTCGACTGCGTTAATATACGTCAACATTCATACTGTGCGGGTATGGTGTGAAGGGTGTTGCACTGGAGTAGTCCTCATCGTAAACAATACGTATCTTTTCAGGCTTTTGACAAAAACTATATTCGAGAAATTACATCAGATCAGATCAGAGTTTGTCATGAGTGTGCTACAAGGGTCAGTTCTTAGCCCTGTGTTTTTGATACTATATGGAAACGTACTGGAAAAGGATCTGGTGATACAGATGACCTCTTTTAAATTACCTATATCAAATTAAAACGAAAAGGATTTGACCGATAACTTTATTAATATTCTTCGTAAATTGTGCAAGTGGCTTAATCAGAATCAACTGTTCTTTAATGCTTCAAAATCTCGAATTAGATTTCAAATTAATTAATTAAAAATTTTAACTGTGACTTCTTTGTACCTATTTGAGACATGAGTTTGTTTTTATAAATGAGCACACGTTTATGTTAAATACGGCTTTATATATGACTAATACTACACATAAAAATGATATTTGTATACTCTTTGTTAAATACGCACTTTTGTTAAAGTCTCCAAATTTGTTAGGTTATAAAAATTATAATAATTTGTACAATGAGATCAAAATCAATGATATCAAAATAAGCGATAACATAATCATATTTTGTTATTTTCATTTTTATCGTACATGTGCATGTATGTTAGTGTAAGTGTGCATATGTTTATTTATTTATTTATTTATTTATGGTGTTAATTTTAGATTTATTTGTGAAGTGAGCCACATTATTTTGCTAATGTAATAATTTAAGTTCAGGTAATACCTTTACAAAAAATTTTCAAAATGCTGTTCTGTTACTTCAAAACAAAAACTAATTCTTCCCCACGAACTCTAGTGAGTATGCTATTCTTTAATTTTGAAAATGAGTTTGAGTGAGCGGCTGTTCAATTAACGTATGTGTATGTTTAAAGTTGTTTTTCTCAAAACGGCTAATTTGAACGTGATAACAAGAAAATCTTTGTTAAAGATCTTTCGACGATATTTAATTACGTATCCAAATTCATACAAATACAAAATGTTCAATCAGAAAAGTTCTGTCATTATTTGAAGGCCAAGGACAGTTTACGCCTTTTGGCCTTAAATTAAGAACGGGAATACAAAAGAACACTAGTGATATCTGTATAAAATTAGAAGAAAATCGGTAGACTCACAAAAAAATTATTAGAAGAAATTCATGAAAAACAAATGTTGACTTACTCCGCCAATATTGAGTTTTCGAAAAAATGTTGTAGGGTCTTATGGAATTAAACAAAGATGCATTTGAGCAATATATAATAGGAATTTACAAAAATTAACAGGTAGTAATTTGAACATATCAATTTCTTTCGTCAACATTTCAAGAAAATCATAATACAGAGACAGTAACCTAAAAGTGAATATTTTTGATTTTAATTAGTTTTTACCTTATCAATTATCATCAATATTTGTTATAGTTAGGTGGGTACTCACCATTTCTTTAGATAGAACCACAATTTAAATTTAAATGTTCTCCATTTGAACATCGCAAACGAGAATTAACTGAACACAACAACGCAACATGACCAGCATGGCATAATGATGGGTGCTAGAACAGTTCATTTATTGCAGCTGCACAGTTGTGCACAACCAGTCACGAGTAGGCATATAGAACACTAAGGTGTGAAAAGTGTTTATACGAAATGGTGTACTTTTCAGTATATCTTAAAAATAGTAAATTTAACACATTTTGTGTAAAACATATAAAAGGCTATAGTGTGTAAAACTACTAACATGGAAATTTTACACATCTTGAATTACACACTGAAAAACCCCACTTAAACATCAACTCTTTGTACAGTGTAGTATAATGCATTTTAATAATTTTCCAATTCCAATAAATTTATAGATAGTAGAAATTCACGCAAAGACACAGAAAATATACAGTGTACAGCATCATATTAATTACCAATTTATTTCGTGCTCTGTCATCTGTACATTCAATAAATAATTTTTAATAATTGTGCAGTTCGCTGCGTGTAACGTTCCATGGCTATTAATCAGCAGGCTGTTAGAACTTTGGGGCAATTTTGTTTTAACAAGCATTTTTTTAAATTATTTTAACCTCGACTTAAAGTTTGAACAGTTTTTTTTTTCAGTAGCTATACCAGTTTAAAATGAAATATAAATCTACGAGGGCTCCGAGTAAACATATTACGGACACTTTTCAGAGAAGTTTTTATTTTATTGGAAATATCTTCTTATTTGCAGACTGTCCACTGAAACAGTAGTAACAAAATTGTCAGTAACCTGTTTTATATAAGACAAAGGATATTTTTTCATAGAATATGTATAAAGCACACAGCTTATGCAGGGTGTACGAAATATAAGTACCGATACTGAAAGGGTTTGTATAGGTATCTGACAAGCAACAAAAAATTCTTATGACAAAAATGTCTAATACGAATAGAAGATCAATATTAAACCTAAATCATGAAAGTAATTTAAATATATTAATTTTCTCCGAAATATTTTGCACCAAATTGAAGACTTGTAACTCCGCCTGTGTGCATCTTTGTATATAGACATGTTTGGTCAAATTGCAATATTCTGTGACCCTATAAATGCACCTGCTCTGTGTCGGTTTTTATGCAGAACACCTTGTATTTAGTATATTTGTTAACACCTAACATGTGCAGTCTGGGATGTTATCGCATATCCAAAAAATTGCGAACTCATTTTGTATTGTCTGTATACAGCAAAATAGCGGCACTAATATTTCAAACACCCTGTAAAAAGATCTTTATGAGTCTAGGAGAGTATATTTACACTAGATGCGTTATTTATTGCATGAAAGACATGTTGCAAGCCACGGAAGCTGCATCTACTTTAGTACATCATAAATTAAGTTATTGCACACCCGACTGTAAATATAAATCTGGTAGTTCCCGGCAACCGCACGAAAGTAAAATGTTGACATGCATAAAATGGAAGCGGTTGCATTTTCCTATTGTTTTGCTAGAACTCTGTATCCTGGAGAGACTTAAATTTAATCCAATGTGGGGAGTACCTCGCTCACATGTAGTATAGAAACAGAAGCTTGACGTTTCAGATCAAATTTCACGTTTTATTTGACTTGCTTTCTTGAGTGAAATATGTAGCAAATATTTTACAAACCGCTGAGGCTATGTGCCTACGTAGTTGACGTAGTTAAGCTAAATATTCTTATTACACATTTCTAATTTATTTACACTTGTATGCAATATTTTAAATAGAAAAATAAACATTTTTTCTTGTAATTACTAGGACTATTTTTAATCTTATACATTCAAGTAACTGCTAACGGGAAGTGGTTTCAGCATGGTAGACCAACTGTTTCACATATCCTTAAAAATGAAAGTCCAAGGGATTTAGATCTGGGGAACGCGATGGTCATGCCATTAGATCTTGATGACCTATCCATTTATTCTGAAAATGATCATTTAACCAAGCAGTTCTTCCTCCTTGTGGTAGTGCACCATCGTGCTGACACCACAATTTTGCCCTACGCCGTCAATGAAATCAAAAATGTTGTTTTCCAAGAAAGTTTTATACAAGTCTGCATTTAAACGATCATTTAAAACATGGCAGTAAATTATTATTGAAGTTTTTATTCCAAACGTCGCTGAATGCTTGACTCTAATTGCATGCGGATTTTGTAACGGCCAAATATGTTCATTATGGTTATTATTTGTTCCTAATAAAACAAGCTTTATCAGACCACTTGATATGGGAAACGAATCATTTTGTGCATATTGTTAAAGGAACTATCAGCAAAATTCTAATCGGCTTCAGTATGGCGATGAAATAGATGTAACGTTTCTTTGTTCACACACATACAAAATTGAGAAAGTTGTCGATGACATCGCATCTGTTATATCTTCTTCATTTTGTACATTCATTTCAGTAGGACGAATGGCTTTTTTGGAGCGGGGTTATCTTCTTCTCGATATCTACGAAATGATCCATTAAACACTGTCTGATTAGGTTGATGTCTATTTGGGTATCCTCATCGGTATTCTCAGGCTGCTTTTCTGGCGTTCCTATCTGAATATCTATATACAAATACAATATCTGCATACTATTTACACTTTAACGCTGTGTGATTGCACAACTGTTGTACGCCAACCGCCTTGATTGGGTCGGCGAAATGAGGGACCCAACGATACTTGTGATGAGTGGACTGTATTTGTGGTTTTATTGACTGGTTCCCTTTTCTTTTTAGTGCTGAAATAAACTGCACAAGCTTGAGTATGTACAATTTATTTACACTATGTACATGAACGAATGAATTGAGTACAATGGCAATTACAAGAAAATAATGCGTGCTGTGCGCATCTAAGATCTTAACTGCACTCGTGTCTGTGTTGTACTGTCTTGTTGTTTGTAGGGGTAGTTGTGAGACCCTCGTGTCCTTAAAAACTAACGCCCAAAGTCACGTGATAGGGCACTCACTGATAATCGCATGCAAAACGCTCCAACAAACGCTCGCGCCGTTATTTTATTGGCGAACGGTGGCCTTGTATGGTGTGTATTGTCAGGGAGGAAGGTCAAGGAATTGGTGTTTTGGACGTTTGTGTTTGTCTGTCGGGGCGGGGGCGTAGTCGACGGCTTGCCTAAGCAGGGGGTTGTCGTGGTATGTGGCTTTGTTAATGGATTTTTGTGCGTGTGTGTGTATGGTATGTGTTAGGTCGGTGTAGTCTAGGTCTCGTTTTATGTCTGTGTTTCTGAAATACCAAGGCGCAGCGACGGCAGTGCGTAAGACTATGTTTTCCACAGCCTGTAGTCTTTTTATGGGGCTTTTTGCCGCGTAGCTCCATGCCGCGGAGCCGTACGTTAGCTGCGCTTGAAGCACCACCTTGATTAGCGTGCGCTTATTCCTTAGACTAAGGGTGTTACCACCCTTGAGTAAGGGATAAAGCCTCGCCCTGGTGATTTTTCCGCGCGCTAAGGATCAAAAGAATAAATAAAATGACACAAATAATAATAATTAATGTTATAGCAACCATCATTTTTATACTCGCGACAAGAATTCAGACGACTTACGTCATACGATCAAAAGAATAATTAATTATATTTTCATCAAAATATTTAAGAAACTGCAACTGATAGTAATAAAATTATATACTACACTAAAAGTTTGCATTCTATACTGCACTAAATTGCAAAAATGATTGTTTTAACACGACCAAATATCGAAAATTACGTTGACAATAAAAACAAATGTGTAACGTCAGCTGTGACGTAAGACGTCTGAATTCCTGACGCGAGTATTTATCAGGCGAGTTTAACAGCTCATCTGCCAAAGTTTGTCATAAAATTATTAAATAATTTTGAAGATTCAAACACTTTAACAGTCACAATAGATGAGATCTGACTAGGGATGATTTCTGACTGACTAGGAAATATCCTAGATATGCAGAAATTGGTAGGTATAGATTACATGGTCGTATATTATGTTCAAAAGTTAATTTGAATTTGGTTTTAAGCTAATATAAAGCGTCACTTCCTGGATAGATTTTCTTTGAATATTACCTTACCTTACTTAAGGTGTACCAGCCATAAATAAAACTTTATATTAAATTAATTCAATATGTCAAAACTTCATTTTATAATAACTATGTTAAGGACACTCCTTGTTTTAATAAAACATTTTTCTTTAAACAAATTATAATTTTAGTGTCATCTTAAAAAGAAAAAAGTGTTAAATTTTGCAAAAGAATGAATGATTGTCAATAAAACGTAAATAATGATATCAAATATATCTACCTTATAACTGAATTGACAAAAATATACTTATAATTTAAATTATGATAATATACAAATCAGATTTAATTTCGTGTAGGCTATAATAATTTATACAATGCGTTAGGAACTAGACAACTAAATACATCAAATTATTTGCAACGCATTTCCGGTTGAATTGTTTGGGAAAGATAGATGAAAAACAAATCCCCCTAAATTGTTTCCAAATCCCGCTATAATCCCTGCTTCGGAGAGTTTTCCAGCTCCAAAGGAAAATTATATTACGATGTACGATTTGGGCATCGACTATTGACGTTGACGACGCCGACGAAGTATAAAAAATCCTTCAAGGGTGAAAATGTTTCCGACAAAGGAAAACAAACTCGGGGTGATATTCGACACTAAACATCCAATTTCCTGCTTCTAGAAAATCGTATGAGGAATTTTATCGATGTTTTCTGGGGTCTGGAAATTTTTTCTAAATAGGAACGTAGAAATCAAATTATTTATTAGAACTTAAGAAATTAAAATACATTATAAAGTAAAGAAGTGATTTGGAAATCAAAAAAAAAATAAAGAGTACACAATTGGTGAGAATCAATAGATATGTTATTGAATAATTCAGAACATATTAATTTTAAATAAATGGAAAATATAACATATCTAGTTATTTATTTATAATTGCATACAACTTGTAATATTCTATAGGAAGCAGCATCAACCATACTGTTGTTCATAATAGTATAATTTAATATGAAAATATTTTAAATAACTAATTGTTTACTGCAAACTTGTTTTGACGACTACTAATGTAATAAACATATGTACAATAAAATTATTTAAACTGCTAATCAAGTTACAAGTTGAGTAATGCTTTTATGTTCAGTACAATAATCAGTTTTTAATTATGCGATAATAAGTAGATGAGTTGTTTCGAATTTGTGCTGTATACAGGGTGTTCAGAAATGATGAGCAAAAAATTCAGGGGAAAATTCCTTATCGAAAATAAATGTTACCTCTTTCTATTTCCAAAACTAATTTTTAGCGCAGTTACAGGGTGTTAAAGTTAACATTTTATTTTCGATATTTGCAAATAGCATCTTAAGAAATCCAAATATTTACATAAAATTTGTAAATTGGGTGTTTTTGTGGAGAAAAAATTCAAATAGGTTTCTAATATTGACGTCACTAGTATAGGGCGCAACTTGTGGCACACCATGTTTCTTTTAAATGGCAGAACTTTTTTGCATCTTAATCTATCCATCTGACTATCGAAACAATCGAATCTCCTAATTTGTAAACACATACTTAAAAAATTATATATGACGTCCCATTTTGAAAAATCAACTATCGCGGCAAGAATTCAAACGATTTACGCCATACGAACAAATGAATTACTTATTATATTTTGATCAAAATATTTAAAAAAATGCAACTGAGAGTAATAAAACTATATACTACACTAAATGTTTGCATTATATATTGGACTAAATTAAAAAATAGTATTTTTAACGCGACCAAATATCGAAAATTATTTTTATATATTTTTAGGTATTAATAATATTGTGTGAAACTCTGTAGACAAAAGCCCCGACCAGCGTTGAATTACACCCACAATATCTACCCATATATTCTTTACTATTAGCTCTTATAACATTTGATACTGTATTAGAAAGGTATTTTAAGCTAATATAAATCAAATCTCCTATAATTCCTATCAATGAAGTCATATGTATGTTCTCTAATACCAAACATCTAGGTATGCTAATGAACAATTCCACATACAAAGCTCTATTCAATAATTATCTAAAGAAATTAATCTATCTAAATTTACTAACCTGGTTTAATGAAAACACTCTATAAATATCTAACTTCACTTTTGACAGTGGGAACTCGAAAATTCAACCACAATAGATGAGATCTGACCTATTTCTGCATTTTTAGGATTGCTTCATCAGGTGACCTCCTTTAAGTTGAATCAAATATCTAACTATAAAAATTATTATATAAATTAAAATTATTGAAATTAAATATCGACAATTATATTGACAATAAAAACAATTGCGTAGCGTCAGCCGTGACGTAAGACGCCTGAATTCTTGCCGCGACTATATATCCAGGTGTAACGTGATATACGTCCTGTAATTTTTATTTAGGTACATTTTTTTCTATCTAAGCATTTAAGATATACAGAGTTTTATCGCTTGGTTGGGACACTATATATATTTTTTCAAATGTTATCCATTCAAGATTTTGTGTACTTTTCGATTTTTGTGTTACTCGCCCATATATGGAAAGTGTGAACTGGTACTTGATGATGTAATAACAACTCTATGTCATTGGGTTGGCACAGCCGATGTAGAGAGAAAAAGAGAGAAGCAGTTCCTGGTTTTACCAAACATGGTATCTGTCTCAGTCACGTTTGTTATGTAAATAAATCTGGTCTTACCGCTATAACACAGAATCGGTGATTTTTACCTGCGACTCATTCGTTTATTTTTTATACGTACCGAAGATTTGTGGTCATATTTCATCATTATTAACTGGAGATGAATATGAAGGTCGTTTAATAGAATATTTCCACAAAAGAATACTTGAAAAGTATCTAAGTTTAAAATTTTCTAACAACACATAGATGTGACTGTTATCCAATATCTTAAATTTAAATTCCAATCTTAGACTCATAATCTTCACTGTTATATCGTCGTACGAATGACAGATAAATGAAAATTATGAATCAGAAAATTTTCTATGACTAAATTCTGTTCTTAATATTCATTATTTATTTTTTGAATTTGTCTTCATTGCTGTATTTGATTATAGCAGGTGTAGGTATGTGTTTTACTGACGGTTCAATCATTCCGCTCTCATTTATTTGCTGTAGTGTTGATTGAGACAAGGAATCTTGCAAAGTTGCAAGTATTTCTTAAATCAGCGACATTCGTATAAGATATGAGCTCAAATATAATATTTTGGTGTCTAGTATCTCCAGCTTAGTGTTGACCCATTTTTTCTGACTCGACCTGTATATTACCCTTTCTTATATTTACAAGACTTCTTGTAGCAATATTTCTTGCCTTGTCTAGCACAACATTTTTTTTAAATTTTGTCCTGTTTTTCGATTATATCAGCTGCAATTGTTCTACTTTGTTTTTGATGGGGAAATTGACTGTAGAAGCAAATTTAGACTATTTTTATATTAGCTTTCTTTAGAACAGAGATTCATATACAATCTTTTTATGGTAGATGGGATTTTAAAGATTTATCAGCAGATTAACAATTTTTTGTAACTATACCTGAAATTATTGTTAATCTGACATGTTATTGTTAAGATAGGAACGCCAATCCTAAATTATCAACCTACCCACATAACTATAGTAATCCTGGTACTGTTAAATTAACAATAATAATAACATAAATTATACCTAGACTATTTTTAATAACTATAATAAAATATTACGTTAATTTTACCGTATATATCGATACAATCATATTATTCATTTGGGATAAGTATATGCTTTAGTGATTTTAGCATATACCCCTTTATGCTATTTTATATGTTAACTTTATCGGTTCAGTATTGTCTCTACGATTTAATGTTTTGTTGTCACAACAATATAATTTACTATACGAAACCGTTGAGTATTTATAACAAAATAAATTTGTTGTAGTGCATGCAATCTTTTTATTTCAACTCAACTTTTTCTAAACTGTTGTTGGAGAAAGAAAAGTACAACTCTTTCATTTCTATACAATTTTCTTTTCATCCATGGCAACTTTTTTTTTATTTTGAATCTCTTTTCAAATTAGTTTGTAAACTGTAACTGTCTGGAATAATATTTAGTCATATGCACCTGAATCTTAAATTTGATTTGTACTCACAAAAAATATGCGAGTCATGATCTAATGTTTGGCCAAGGATATTTCATAATTATTCTGTTTAACAATATCAGTTACAGTTTCTGCAATTAAAATATTTAATTAAGTTGTTATTGAAACCGTATAATGTTTTTCTTTCATTTTTATGTTAACCTTGATGGTAGTTGCTTCTGTTCTATTTATTTTGTTGATTATGTTTATTATACTAGAAGAAAGCTTGTACTAAACTTATCTCAGAATTTACAATTTGATATGAAATGATTTTCACTTACAAAATATGAATATGGTGAAACAAGATATAATTTTTCCATATCGATATTATTTTTTTGGAAACTTTCATTTAAGCTTAGTAGCAGTAGTTCAATAGTATCATTTATGACTAAATAATGGAAAAAATATGTTTCTTCGCTTGTTAGCTATACCTAAAACTAATAATTTTTGTTAATTTCAAAACTTGTAACTGCTAAAGCATCACACTCGATGGCATGAGCTTACTGTGATACAAAACGTTTAAATAACATTTCAGACACCTCTATTTTCTATTGAAAGTATTATTTTTGGAATTTGACAGAAACGACTAATGACATGGATTATATTTTTCCTGAAATATACTCAATTGTTTTTCCTGCTAAAAAGCACTTTTTTTCTATTATACTTTTATTAGAGAATTTTTTCTGTATTACTTCCCGTTTAAAAGTAATAAGCATCGTTCTAAAAGTCCCCAAAGAAATACCACCAAGTAATTGAATGTTCGTTGTTGAAAGTGCATAATTGTCACAAAATAATTGTCATTAGTCAATAAGAACGTCAAACATATAGCTTTTGTGCTTACAAAATGTATTCTCATTCAGAAAATGTTGATATGATGCCAATTTATGGCGCGCCACAAAAAAAATTAAGAATAGCTGTAGAGTTATATCAACAAAGGTATCCAGAGTGCCTCATTCCTGATCATAGAACCTTTACAAGATTGGAGGCGACTATGCAACGAAATGAAGATACATTTTCTGTTCGGAAAATCAAATAAGAAGGGTAAGAAACAATGCTAATACAGCTACACTGTTACAGTATTTCGAACAAAATCCACAAAATTCTATACGACAGGCTAGCCTGTAGGTAATTGAATTTGGGCCAATGGATATCATGACTACAAAATTCACAATTTGAAGTATTTGCCTGAGCGTCAGATGGAAATCAGACTTAATTTTAAAGCTCAAATTATAGTCAATGTATATAAACTGTAACTATCAGAACCTTTTTCGCCCTGTTCTTTAGACGGACGAAAGTCGGTTTGTCAGTAATGGTTTGCCATATAGGACACTACTGGTCCACAAACCTATGATTTCAGCACAACGGAGCTTCGCCCCACAAGGCCAGGATTGTGCAGCAATATTTAGATAACACTTTCTTAGAAAAATGGATTGGGGTTAATAGACCTATTCAGACCTGGAAAGTCACCAGAACTAACACCCCTCGACTTGTTAAGGGGGAGTTTTAAAAAATAAGGTTTACAAAACACCTTCGCGAGATATTAATCATTTGAAAAAGAAATCAACAAACGCTTGCAATGAGTTAAACGGCGAAATGTTAATAAAAGCAGTCAACAAAGAAGTCAGGCGAAGATTGGATATGTCTCTTGAATAGAGAATAGATTGTAATATGTATGTAGCATGAGGGTGTTCGCCATGATCACCTTTTGTTTTAACTTTATTAAAGAATTGTCGAATTTAATCGTTTAATTTATTTTTAATAATGAGATTTATGCTCTTTGCATTCAATTGTTTTCCAACGACTAATTGACCTTTCCATCGGTAATGTGGTTTTTAGGTGGTATTTCTTTTGAGACACTTTAAGACGATATAGAGTGGGAATTAATACAGAAAAATTTCTCTAACAAAAGTTTATTAGAAACAAGAGATAATTTGAACAGGAAAAAATTTAGGTGTATTTGTGGAGAAAATATAATTGATGATGTCATTAGCCGTTTCTGTCAAATCCCAGAGATAATACTCTCGATTGAAATGGACCTTACCGCATCATTTAACACTACGTGCCCAAATTTTATTGAAATTTTTTAGATCCTCGCAGTAGGCCTATACTATCGAGTTTGAGACACCCTAAACACGTATTTAAATGGATATACAAAAAACTGAAACATTTTAAGTATTTAGTTCTGTGGATGAGTTTCACTGAAATAAAGTATAGAATATCAGTCAGAAACAGTATATCAAAGAGAAATATGGAACTAAAATTCGTATAAAGGAAAATAAATGTCTAGAGGGAACGATCTACGAGACGCATTTTTCATCACATATATGTTTAATACTTCATAAAATGAAGATAAAAAAAAGACACTGAAAAGATTTTATTCCTAGGGGAACAATTTTTTAAACGGCGATTTGTAGAAGTTGTCTGCAGAAGAATTACATAAAAAGTAGGTGTTACCTGACATTCCCACTTTCAACATTATTAGCATGTTCCACAATTAAATTTACTTCTTACTCTGTGCAAATTGATTTCATAGTTTTTCACAAAATAAAAAACTGAAAATGATTGTGCTGCAGACAGTATTATGTTTAATCCGTTCCAGTAGAACGTTTTGTAGCAGTCTTTGTGTTTTGTCGCTTCTAGTGTTACCAAAAGTTTCGCCATTCTCACTACCGCAATTTTCAGAAGTGACTCCACAAAAATTCAGTAGCCGAGGAATGTCTCAGAGGAAAGCCTTAGAAGCAACAGTAGAAACTGAAATTAATTAATGGACACTGGAAAGTCTGCCCGAGTACAATGAAAGCAGGACAAACATTTCTAACCAGTGCATAGTAATCTTAGATGGCGCCCAAGAAAGAATAGTAATTTTTTTACATATTTTCAGGTATTAACAATATTGTGTGAAACTAACTACTCAATCCCCAACCTGCGTTGAATTACACCCACAATATCTACCCATATATTCCTTATTATTAGCTTTTGTAACATTTTTTACTGTTTAAGAAATGTATTTTAAGCTAATATATATCAAATCTCCTACAATTCCTATCAATGAAGTCATATGTATGTTCTCTGATACCAAACATCTAGGTATGCTAATGAACATCCACAGACAAAACTCTATTCAATAATTATCATATGACATTGATAGGAATCGTAGGAGATTTGATACATATTAGCTTAAAATACCTTTTAACAGTAAAAATTGTTACAAAAGCTAATAATAAGGAATATATGGGTAGATATTGTGGGTGTAATTCAACGCAGGTTGGGGCTTTTGTCCACTGAGTAGTTAGTTTTACACAATATTGTTAATACCTGAAAATATGTAAAAAAACTATACATAAAAGGTAGATTTTTTTATTGTTTTTTTATTTATTTTAGTAGGTCGTTATGATATTCATTGACAGTTAATCAGTTTGACGTTGTCGATATTTAATTTCATTTTGACACTGTCGACATTCAATTTCAAATAATTTTAATTTATTGGTATAATAATCTTTATAGTTAGATATTTGACTCAAGTTAAAGGAGGCCACCTGATGAAGCAATCCTAAAAATGCAGAAATAGGTCAGATCTCATCTATTGTGGTTGAATTTCGAGTTCCCACTCCAGAGGTTAGTAAATAGATTAAATTCTTTAGATAATTATTGAATAGAGTTTTGTCTGTGGATGTTCATTAGCATACCTAGATGTTTGGTATCAGAGAACATACATATGACTTCATTGATAGGAATTGTAGGAGATTTGATACATATTAGCTTAAAATACCTTTCTTAAACAGTAAAAAAAAGAATAGTAACTTGAATAATAGCACGTAAAATTCTTAAAATCCCTGAGACATTTAATAATCATACAGGGTGTCCGCCGAACCAGCAAAATAGTTTTATAATTTTCAGATTATTTATCGCAAGAACGTTTTAGCAGTTTATATGGCAAATTCATAACTATTTTATAAATATTTATGTTAGCTTATAAAACATTTTAACTAATAAAGCACTGTTTTTATTTTTCTTAATCTTGTTCCTAATCTATAAAACTATTATATTAAAAGATACTTTGGACAATTTTACCTCTAAGAGCAAATACCTTTATTACTGGCGGACCTTATTTTGTTTGTGTCAAAGTGAATGGTAGAAGTTTAGTTTTATCTCTTGCTTTAGCTTTCATAGTCAGTATATAAGGATAAACATGTCAGTAGCGGTTAGATTTCAGGTTTGCCATATCTCAATAACCAGACATGGGACTCACACCAATCTAGTATATAAATACTGTCGACATATAGATAACTTTTGTAGAAGGAAAACCTTTTTGCAGTTTATGAAAAAAAGTTGAAAAATTGTACAGGTCCGTCTAGGAATTTTCAGATTGGCTTCCTTAGTTCTAGTGAAATATTTTTTTCCATAAATTAGATAATTCTTTCAACAGTAAAATCACAAGAGCTTTTATTTTTATCGAATAAATTTCCCTTTGTAACAAAATAATTTTGTCAATAGTAATTTTACGAGAAAAACTGACGTGAAAAAATCACGTGACCGAAGGTCGAGCGATTTTGTCAAATGTCAGTTTTTCGAACAAAACTACTGATTGGCAAAATTATTTATTTCTATAAGTTATACTAGTATTGTTAGCAATTAATATACTATTAATATCTCCATCTAAGGAAACTAAGATGTCATTTATGTAAATTAAAAATAGCAGAGAGTCCATCGAGAAACACTTTCCCTCACACAAAAAATACGTCATAATTCTTGAACTAACTATTAATTTATTGTCAACTTAAATCATTTCTTATTATTATTGTTAATTAATGAACTGTTTCACAATTGGTTATGGAACGCCTTGCGCATGTGTCTAATAAAGTAGAGACCGAGTTTGTATTTATATTGATTTCTATTTGACGCAACACATTTGAGGTTTCTTGAAGTTGATGTTTAGAAAGACATGATGTCAAAGTGTAAAGTTGTAAATAACTTTTTTAAAAATTCAAATATTTGCATACATTTTGGATATTGGGAGTTTTTGAGGGCGAAAAAATTTAAATTTGTTTCTAATTTCTCTAAGTCACTGGTAGAGGGCGCCACTTATGGCATCTTAATGCATCCATCTGACTATTGAAATAGTCGATTCTCTTACATTTTTACATTTTTATCTCAAAAAGGTATAACTTATTAATGTCGTTAGGAGCAACCGTTTTTGAAATAATCCTATTTGAAATATTCAGTGTGCTGAAACTGTTTTGGTTTCAGGTAAATATCATTTCTCGCTGAAATTACAACAAAATATTACTTGAAAAAGCCTACGGTCACTTTTCCTAACTTATTACACAAATAGCTAAACTAGTCACATCTGCTGATAGATTATTCCGAAAACAATATTGATAACAGTTCAAAAGGTTATTTGACACATAATATGGTGCAAAATAAATGCACCCATATGTGAGGATTATACTATCAAATTTATCAGTTCAGTTCAACACACAAATTACTACTAAATCCAGAAAGTGAGAAAATTTAAGTTTCAAGAATTCAAACCTTCAAATCTTAATGAAAATTAATCTCTCATCAAATAACAGTCACTCTCTCTTTATCTACCAGACTAACAGCGACGTTTAGTTGCCTATCTGATTCAAACGTTCCAGACTGTTAATTCTGCGTAACAATCGACACCACGCCGACTAAATTATGACCTAAAACCGGCAACGAAATACAAATTACTCCGTAATTTGAATCGACATTCCGACTCCGATAAATCATTACAACTGCATAGAATCTTTCCTGCCATTCGTCTATTATCCTTCAATATCGGACCAGTCAATGTTCATTAAACAGTTGATAAATTATTAACGGTCCATTTGTCAAAAGAGCTATTGAGAGGAAAATTCGACGGCGCATACCAACTTCTGGCAGTCTTTAACATTGTATTTGTTGTCGGGACAAGGTTGTAATGTATTTTTTATCTCAATTATTATTTCATTTAACATAATGGTATTTTACACAATCAGGGCTATTAAAATTGTCTGCAGTAATGAACATTATGGTCCTGTATGATTATAATTTAATTATGTTTCATGGTAATTCTCTTATATATCGTAAATGTTAATATTCTCGACAATAAAAAAACAACATTTTGAATTAAACAAGTAATGGAATAGTATTTAACTTTATACAAACTGTTATTATGTTTATGGCCTCACGATTTAAATAACAGCGGAGTATGAAATAGGATTTAGAATTTTATGATACCGAAGCTATACATAAGGCCTTTCGTAGTTTCCAACAAAATCAATATACACAATTATTCGATATTGCACAAATACACTGCTTTCATTGAAATGCAAATTTATTGTTAATACCTTCCAACGACCTAGTAATTTTTCTATTCCAAATCTAAAAATATCAAATATCGGCTTCGGAATGAAAAAATTCAAGTTATTTTTGACATACAATGTCGCCATTAAAACAGGTTGTTCAATAGAGAGCAGAAGAGGTGGAAATTTGGATGAAGCATAGAAGAATAGCAGGGGAATGTTGAAAACTCAAAATCTAACACGTGGAAGGCCACTTTTATGATATTAGGCATTATGATAGCATACATTATCATCGTGAAAAATAAGTTGTTAACAATATACCTTAACACTTGCCAGATACACACCATCGCTAAGCACTATTTACCATCATAAAAAAACGGTTATTAGCAGAGCGCACTCAATTTTGTCTGTGTAATGCAAACCGTGTAGTACTTGTACTATGACTGATGAATTATACTGGCCCATCAATAGTTTTTAGTTTAGTTGAGACCAAAAGTCCTTTAATTATCCAAACATGACTACCATTGACTTATTTTCCTTAAAGTATTGTATACGTTAAATAATATACCAAAACATATTTAACAGTTTTACTATCCCATCATGAGTTCATTTCCAACTGTATCAGTCCGTATCCGTATCCGTTGTATTCGAAGTGTCCTTTAATTTGACTACTAAACTATTGCAGACTATTTCTTTGTCGAAATTTACACCATTTTCCAAAGGATGAAGGTTACACCAAGTAGAATAATATACCACTATTAACAATATCTTAACAACCTTCTTATAGAACATTACACAATATTTTGGCATTCATAATGTGACATAACTACAATTCAAAACTGTCAAAACACCTTTCATTCAAATTTGACATTTCCGTTCACTTGATAAATTTAAGAAACCAAATAAAACCTAAACTGGTAAACTTCTACCATAATTCGGAAAAATATTATTATGGCTGCAACTGGTATAGTGGGTAGTGTTTGGTTTTTACAGAAGAGACAACGGAGAATTTCTGTTGTGTTAGTTCATTCGCGATTCCTTGAAACCAGTGAATAATGAACAATAGTTGCAATAGCACTCAAAATTTGATATAACTTTATGACTATTTATGACACATACGTAATGCAAGGTTACACATAAATTGGTTGCTCAGAATCACAGTATACTAAGCAATCAGTAGGGAAACTCAGCTTTCCCGCGTCTTCCAAAAATTCGCCATGTTGTTGGCGACTGACAGTTAGTACTATAATTTCACAATCAATACTTCAATTTATATGAAACTACACTGGATTACAACAGTTAATTAAGTATTAATGCAAAGTATTATAACTACGAAACAACTTTGGTTATGTTTACGCCAAATTTCTGTGAAATCCGCCATATTCTTGGCAACTTTTTCTAGAGTGGGGGTATTTAAAAACTGCCAGACGTATTTCATTCATAAATTGTCTAAGATTCCGTACTGATTGCTTAGTATACTGTGCTCAGAATCTACTTCTTATAGCCATCTACATGAAACCGACGGATTTTGTTTTGGTTCTTGAAAAAGCACTGGTGGTCTTAGACGGTTGCCGAGGTATATATTGAGGGATCATTTGAGAAGAAAATTTAAATTTGTAATAGTATATTTATCTGCTCCCAAATCTGGCGCTTCTGACCACCTAAAAATCACATTAGCGGTGGAAGAATCAAATAATCTTTGGAAAATAATTGAATGTTCGTTATTTAAAGGGTATAAATGTCACGAAAATTAAAAAAATAAGATTTACAAAACATCTCCGCGAGATATTAATCATTTGAAAGAAAAAATCACAAACGCTTGTAATGAGTTAAACGGTGATTGGCCATAAAATTACTTATTATAATTTTAGTTACACAAAACGTATATTTAATTAAGTAGATAAATATTTATTTGGTTTAAAATTTCTTAATTGAATTCAATCTTCGCACCAGTGTTAAAAGTAAATCATGTTACTGTTAATACTAATGACATGAAGGGCACATTTTAGACACTGACATCATGTGTTATAAATTATTATACTTTTACTTACGTTTGTAGAAAAAAATCTTTTACATCCTCAAACAATTATAAAACTTTTATGTACCAAAATTTCTACGTACTATATGCAGACATTCTCTTAAGCTATCTCTTAGAGTGTAAAGCCGCTAATAACTCCTGCCAAGCCCAACTTTAATCCATTTAGAGGGAAATCTCATTGAAAATCCCGAAAATGGGGGAAGAATCAAGCGTTTTTCGTGTTTTATCATCGCCAGTATCTCCCAGTGAAGCCGAAAGCTATTTTTCCGCATCCATTATTTAATTTCATTTATATGCCTGGGGCAACATCCTCGCCGTAACTTCAATTGTTCATATCTCTTTGATGCCTGCGAAATCTTGCAATAAATTCATCCTTTGTGGTAGTGGCTTCTAAAGAATGCGTGTTCTTAATGAAAATTCCGTTAATATTTCTTTTTCTTTTGCAGACCGACCTGGAATACGTCTTGCAAGTTGCCAAAGAAATAGAAATGAGGTGAGTTATAGCTTTTAGTTATTTACGATGCGATTTAATAATATTAAATATTGAATTTTTTATATATACGATGAAGGCGATTTACAGCAGTTTAAAATCACTACATCGTAGTTAGGTGACTGTAGTGAAGTTTATTTTTTTAAATTTGTCAAATTTTATTAACCTTGCGATAGTCTCAGCCGGTTTGATTTGTAAAATATTTCAAATCAAATCAGTTATTGGTGTCCATACATTAAAATGTTTACAAAAGTCAAAAAAGGAAGCAATAAAAGATACATAAATAACACTAAAATAACATACATTCATAACAAGTAAAATAACATTGAACCTTCATATAAAATGACGAAAACAGCAAATAAATTAAACATTAAAAGCATAACAAAATTACATATCTAAAAACTGATCGGCAAAGAACTCATTAAAATTATAAAATATAATATATAAAATACATTTATTTAATATTACTGTGACTCTTTTATATACTTTTTTGCACAATCGTTCTGAAATATGCACTTACTGTCACTGTTGACATATTTTGTAAGTTGAATATACAACACTTTGGCTTGTTTCCATAGAAATAAAAAAAATAATAGTGTTCTTTGAGTTCATAACAGCATTAATGCGGTAAGTAAAAATCAGTAATTGTTTTCACCAACAAATGCTGGGCTCATTTATTGTAAAAATTAAAGGTACAATTTGTACAATTGTTAAACGTAATTGTTTTTCCCTCGTTTTTACCTATTGGTTTTACAGATTTTCTGTATTACTTATTGAGTTAGATATGTTAGAATTAGAATAAACTTTAGTAGTTCTGTCTTCAAACACTGGAATGGAGTCAAATTCATTGTCACTGCCGCTGTTGGTATGTAAAATCTTATCAGGAAACTCTATTTTCTGTGTTAAAGACTCTGCAATATATGCAGCGGCACCAGAGGACCTAAAATTACATTTTCTGCAAGTCAAATAATACATTAATGTTATTACTAAAATCTCCAGCCCCCATGAAGTTTGAGTGCCATAACATCAACTCTAGTATTTGCTAACAAAAGCGCCGACTTCGTTTCTAAAAGCATGTCCAGTATAGGATTTTGGATCTTGC
This sequence comes from Monochamus saltuarius, assembly GCA_025584915.1. Lineage (NCBI taxonomy): Eukaryota > Metazoa > Arthropoda > Insecta > Coleoptera > Cerambycidae > Monochamus > Monochamus saltuarius. The sequence goes on from CM046721.1 coordinate 17,807,896, forward strand.
AGTTTTCAATATTCAGCAATTTTTTGTGGTATTTGTCCGAATGTATTTATACCCACAAGTTGATTTACACATTTTCACTGATTAACTGAGCAGAACAATCGACGAGAGTTAGTCTCCTTATGTCTTAAGCCTGTATATTTTTGCAAAATCGTCAAAAAAGGAACATTTTCATTGGCTTTCTCAGTGATTGTGAAAATTCGACTAATATGTGTTTTGATTTTAAGCACTTTAACAATGACAACCGAACCTTCATCCGTAAGGTCATCAACTATCATCTTCCTAAGTTCATCACGCCTAAGAGCCCCCAGCGACTCCCATTATCACTTCTTTCATCATAATATAGGTTTCATCGGGGAGCTTCCAGCAGGAATTTGTTCATATCTTCTCTGAAAATGCTACGAACTTATATCGACACTATTATTTAAGTTGATCGTACTTTTAAGCATAGAGTACTCTGCCCATAAGCTTCCCGGATATTTGAATCTTAAATTTCTCTGAACAAAATAAGCTAGCAAAGTTTTTTCAGATATCTCCGCTTTCTTCTCATTCAACCGTTTCCTGAAGGCATCATAGACTTTTTCATACCTCACCTTTGATTTTGTGGGAATTAATGACCCACAACCTATTTGATACGATTCTTCAATGTCCGAATATACCTCTGAGTCGTCTTTACCAGCCATTATAAGCACAGTTTGTTCAAACTTAAAATTGTTTTTTTTGGTTTCCAACAAAATAAATTCAAAAAATGCTAATTAGGCCACACCATATTAGCAATCAAAATAATTTTTTTTATTATTTTATTTGATAAATGCGATTGTGCGAAAAACGTTATACACTATACGGTTCTTGAGCCTATTAGTGTAATATACTATTTCCTAACGAGGGTAGGAAGGGATACTTTACCACACGCTGATTGTAGTTGACCGGTTCGGTGAGCAATCGAGTGCGGAAAAGACACATCCCGCGCGTATTTGGTACAAAATTTTCCCTACGATGATGACAATTATTCTAATCAGGCGAAACGGTTTATTTTAATTACCAATCTATAACATTAACACGTAATTATTAAGTAGTTATTTCAACTAATAGAATATGTTAATAAAAAACATTGAAATTAAATGTACAATTTTTGTAATTTTGTAAATTCAATGCGTCGATAGCAGCTTGAGGATGTTCTTCAGTGGTGAAATTAACTGTTGACAAAGTATATGATATAAGATTAGCGTGTAACTTTAGTGATGAAGGAATAGCTGCTAGATGCTGTTCTTCAGTCACAAAACATACTGTTGCTGTTGATGTACTACGTGCTTCAGCATAGTTTTCATGAAGTTCTAATGAGAGGTTTGATGCTGGAGCATTCTCCAGCATTCTGTGGGCTATTTTGTTTATTTTCCAAACAATTCTCAGTATATGACGCAGCTACCGCTGCAGGCTTCCACCCTCCATGTTTGTAATATTAGACAAAACAAACAATGTCCTATATACGCTTCGGGGTTTGGGAGTAACCCATGACTAAATAACCAGCGATATTAGATGGCATTTTCCCGAAGCTGTTGATTGCTCAGTCTACCCCCTTTATAGAATAATGTTGTTCACCACAAATTTTCTTGAAACATTGCTTTTCTTCTTCTAATATCTTAATAATCAGCAAATCCTTTGTCTTCTACATCTTGGATCGCCGTATTTGCTTTTTCTGTTTCCTTTAATTCTAATACCATTGATTTTTTTGGCTTGTAACCAACATTGGATTTCTTCAAATGCCGTTAGCTTGAGATGTTTTCCGATATCAATGTCCTTCTTCACTTTGAAGCCTAGTTTCAACATCTAATACCTCGACCATAGAGTTGACGGAGAGTTATGTTTTGCGATATCGTGGGAATAGGCCAAAAATACATATTTTTTAAAGGTGGCGTGTTCATCATGCGCCATTGGTCGGAGGCAACAGGGTCTTTTTCATAGTGAATTCTTCATGAATTAATGGATGACTTGCGTCATTAGAGGCCTCCAATATTTCCATCGGACATCATTGAGAGACTCCTCACTCACTTTGTGTAATTTACGACGAAGAGAAATGAAAAATAAATCAAACTTAACCTTCAACTGAATTTATCTTGTGTCCAGAGTACGCAATTCAGCGTCGCAACAGCTTTACTGATATTTATTGTTAGATGCATCAAGCGGTACTCATAAGCACCTTGACAAAAATCTAGCGCAAACTTTTTAGCTTAATGCTGCCTGCGTCCGCAGAGTTAGGCTGGACACAAGCATTGTCATAACAATACGGTATAATGTAACAAAAATCGCATTTTACCGCACTAGTACGAAAAAGTGCCACTTTCGTCACGACATCATAATCGTAGGAAAAGATATTTTCTACATGTACCCACAAGTATTCAAAATGAAATATGTGTGTAGTGATACAATATTATGAATATTGTTCTAACATAAGCGACAGACACAGCGCTTGTGCCGACTCGTCAGCCGAATAGACACAATTTATGGGGGATGATACACACAGTGGTTTTTACAGCTGCGGTGCTTGGTTCATATCATTGAATAATACTTTTTCAAACAACTTAGTAAACATCAGTCGCTGAGACGACCGACGCGACTACCGAGGCGATACAAACCACTGTTCTGTCATCACCCTTATGGTAAACAGAGCTACGCGCTAAATGCTATTTACACTTTGCCAGTGGCTGGCATGTTAGCTGATAAGTTGACTAGAAGGTCACTAGCATTTGACGACTGGATTTCCAATTTCCTGGCGCTTTGTCGTTTACACAGTGACAGCAACTGGAACAATCTATTAGTCTAAGAGCCAGTGGCCGGCAACCTATAAGTAAATGATCATACCTGAAATTTTGCACAGTGAGTCTCTTATACCTATCACTCATGATGTGGGGACTCGCTATGCCCGGCGAGGCAGACTTAGGAGTTACTCAGGTGCAAGAAGTATGAAAATGTAACCAACTTCGTTATTAACAAAGCTGCCGTTTGAAAATTTTAAAATATACAATTATTATTATATAAAATAACAAAGGCAGACGATTACCGTGCTTCTAAGGTCATGGCAGACACTTGTGAAATTGGCAAAAATTATAAATTTCAAAAGTATTTGATTAAATCTGATTTTTGACGTTAAACAACTGTCAGAAATGTCAAGCATTGCAATCAACATCACCAAATCTCAGAACCTGTGCCAGAAATAGAGGTTATTTGTTACTTATATTATTTTAATATAAAAAGGTGCTAAATATAATAAATAATAAAAATAAATGCCTAATTTGTTAGATCTGAAATTTTAAAATTTTCAAACGGTAGCTTTGTTAATTTAATAACGAAGTTGATTAAATTTTCATACCTCTCGCTCCTGAGTAACAGTTGGGTCGGCCTCGCCGGGCTTAGCGAGTCATCACCTCATGAGTGATAGGTATAAGAGACTCACTGTGCAAAATTTCAGGTATAATCATTTACTTATAGGTTGCCGGCCACTGGCTCTTAGACTATAGGTATCGTGAGGCCGTTATGGCTGATTTACATGATGCCAATCGGCATGCTAGTTGAGGATTTCAGTCACTGGATACCAGCAATTGACACCGTGTAAATGCCGTGTTCTTACTAGGTAGCCACTGGAGAAGCCAATATGCCACTGGCATACCAGTAACTGGCAGCTCCAGCACTTACACAGTGTAAACAACAATAAAGGGCTGCTAGTCACTGGAAAAAGAAAATATACAATCAAACATGCCACTACATAATGGCTTAACTTAGATTGTTTCATTTGTTATTGTGTAAATGATGAAGTTCCAGTAAACTGAAATTCCAGTCGTCAAGGGTTAACCTTCCAGTCAACTTACCAGTTGGGATGCCAGCCACTGGTAATGTGTAAATCAGCCTCTACGTAGTGGCATGGTTGATTGTATATTTTCTTCTTTCCAGTGACTGACAGGCCATTGTTGTTGGCATGCATTGTCGTCGTGTTAATCAGCCATAATACGCAACACATTGATCTATTTTTTACACTTCTTTTACATTTCCTAAAAATTGAATTCTTTGCAGTTTCCCAGATACTCAAAATTACACAAAATTGGAGACATCCTGTACTGTACGCTATCTGCACCATAAATGTTTCCATCCGGAATCATATTTTGTTTAAATTATGAAGACAACCCCTTGTCACACATGTGCTTAGACAAAATAAAATTATTGACACTCCTTAATCATTGATCGCTCCCAAAATTTTTGTTATTACTCCACCCGTTTACTCTGTTATAAAAATGTAGTATGCTTTTTATTTACGGCAAGTATATTCAATATATTTTTAATGAACATTTATTTGTAATAAACTTCTAGAATCAAGTAGGTGCTTATTTTTCTGAAAGTGGCGCACGTTTATCAGTTAAAAAATATTCAAGGTCTACAATTTTGTTATTCAAAGTCAAATATGTATAGAGTATATGACATACAAGCCACATGTAGGTACAGCCTATAATTTAGTATCGGTGTGTTCTGTATTATTCAATTATATGGAAATATCAACGGAAAAGTTCCATCACATCGGTTGTATTATACAACAAAGGCAAAGTTCAAGGCATCCGATTTGTACGCAACAATAGAGACCTCGATTTCCGATGCTAAAATATGAGGAATATCTAGAATTCGACACCTTGATATTTACATGAAAGCTCAAATTCAATTTCACGTAACGTTGCCTGGAGGCGTGATACATTTTTTTCTTGTAGGTGTGTGCCCGATGTTACTGCCAGTAAAATATTGGAAACAGCCGCTGAAAGATTTTTAGAAAATCAAATACCCTGAAAAATAGCTTCCAGCCTTAATTTCCGTTACGAATTGCGTTTCAGTTTTGTAAATATATTTTATCCAATTCTGTTAGATTGAAACGACTTTATTAACTTCATAACAACTATAATAAATAACATTTTATTCACTTATGTATTATTCTTTTAATAAATCACTCGCAATTTTGTTAGGAAACTTTTATTATCAAACTATACTAACAAAGTACATAATTAATCATAATATTGCATTTCTTTAAGCCAGTGAAGTTGAGCTTGATACCACAACCGACTGGAAATGAATACTTGCTCCGAAACGTTCGAAACATTAGGCTTGCAGCAGTTGAAAACGGTTTGGAAACTGTCAGAAATATTTGACCAGTTAAGTTGACAACGCTTACCATTGAATTTCGCGCAATAAATAGTTGGACGGACATTTCTGATAGTTTCCAAACAGTTTTCAACTGCTGCTAAAACAAACCTATTGTTTCGGTAGAAGAAACTTGTAACTTATCTTGTGATATTTGATTTTTGATTAATTATGTTAGCAATTATCACCACAGGATGCCCAAATGTATCAAATGCTACTACTTTTTTTAAATACCAATTTTACTTTTAATTGACTGCTTTATGTAGCCTTCCGCAATAGAATTAAAGCGCCATCCACCATGGCTTTTTAATACTGACAAATCAGCACCTGTTTGAACAAGTACAGTCACCGATAATTTTCGAAAACTGCGCCCGTGATGCTCATGTGCATTTTCAATTCCAAGGAACTCTGCTATATTTTGTGGCATCTTAGATAATGTATTCAAACCTACAGGCTGTACTGTGCATTTTTGATTTTTCTTCACTTCAGTTCGATATATTTTCGAAATACATCAATATATAGCATTGCTTCCATTGACAACAGTAAATATTCTTTGTTTATCTTCTTAGTATCTGAAATTGTGAAAACTAACATACTTTCCCTGTCTCTAATATCATCTATAGACATCGCTACACGTTCCCCAATTTTACATTATCCAGAAACTCCCATAATTAGGACTACCTTTAGCAATAAATAATTGATATCAGGGGCCGGATCTAAGAATTTTTGAGGTGTTCTCTGGAACAATTGAAGTGCAATTTGGGATGTCAAAGTCCACAAAGGATTCCAAAGGATCTTCCGCTTCGAGTGAACTTTTGCGACTGGTTGTTATAGATTCTAAACATATCGTCCTTATTTTATTCTTCTTAGTTTTCATAATCAAAAAAATTCGCCTGATAAATTTTTGTAAACTAAACTGCCGAAACTGAAAATATTTTACTACCTTGTTTTCACTATTCATCTATATTTTTGTCCTGAACTATAATTTACCAAGTTTATGTTAACCTATAGGTTCAAAATTAGCCTGTATACAGGTCATATAATACCTACAGCTATTTAGAGTGATTTCTCTTCCTCTCACCTCGAAGATAGAAAAACTTGTAGTTCTGTACAAAATGTGTCAAATCTACTCCTTTCAATAATTTTGAAATCAAGTATCAATTCCATAGAACGATGTTAACCCTAATAATAAATCGAAATAAAAACAACTAACATTTTTAGATAGAAAGTATTGCCACTATATGTGTATAGAAATTTATAACATTAGTTCTGAAAGTCAAACAGGCATCACAGTAGCGGTGGTGTCTTTCTTTCTGGAGAAATTGGCGAAATTTACAAGATATTCAATAAATATAATATACAACGTTTTATTTGATACTGTAATAGTTAATGATTTTCTTAAGATCATTTATTTTCATTCCAAATGATTCAATTAGTGTGTCTTATATTTGACTTTATTGAATTCGATGTGTTTTCTTTTTATAAAAAAACGTTAACTAAAATTTCGTATGCGTAAAACTAAATTATTATTTTTAACTTTTCGCCGGTAATAATTTCACTGTTCTGCCGCAAATTGTTCTTGATTACATATATTAGATATGATTGAATGCTAGAGGCGTCACATTGTGCCTCCTAGCGCTGTTTTGGTTGACTCTAATGAAACAGTTTAACGTTTTCTGTCCGTCAAGGAATACGTATATTATTAGACATTAGACATTTAGTGCCTTTGGCTGATAACCGCTTTAGCTTCAATCTAATAACTCTACAATGTAGTTCGAAGAACTACGCTAACATTCACTGTACTTATATGCATGAGTAATTCTTCATGTTATTGGCCAAATGGCCAGCAAGTTTCGATGTTTTCACTTCTTAAGCGACTTTATTTCATATAGATACTCAAAATTGTGATTCAAAATTATCGAATTTATTTTATGAAAATGTGAATATTTCCTGTAACAATGTAACCCAATACTGTATTCTGAAGTTAAGTTAAATTTTTCCTAAATTTATATGATCTTCTTATATCTCTCAAACAAACTAGCATGATATATCATATACATATATTGAAAGAATCTCTGCCAGTACCAGGCTAACAGGTATATTTCAGTTCGACACATCAAAGGTGTAAATTGGCAGATTATTCATAATTTGTGGTAGTGCAAAGCAATCTACTATTGACAATAAATCAAATATAATCTTGAGTCTATTTTGATCGTATCCTATTTTTTATTTAAAAGAGGGACTGATTAGACTTCAAGCATCTAATATTGTATGTACTACATAAACTTTTCCAAATTTATCAAAAATATTTGCAGGACTTAATATATAATTGTTATAATTATCATATCACTTCAATAATAATTGTAGAAAAGCACGGTTAAATTTAAAAATATTAAAAAATTAGTTATCACAATATTGTAACACTTGGATAGAGGTATGTTTGTTTCAATCGACTCAAAATTAAGTATTCTATGACTTCCTAAAATTATTGTAACGACTTGCAAGACACCCTGTATAGTGGACAAATATTGGAGAGAGATTAGTAATGAAATCAATGAAAAGGATAAGTATCCCTCCAGTTTCCAAAAACATTTTTTATTAAGGTCAGTCGTATGTTGTTTTGTTCAAAAGCAAATTTGGAAAATTATTTAATAGTTTCATTATGCCAGGTATTATGTCTTTTTTGTTAGAAAATTTAGCTGGATTAATTTATAATTTTATAATTTAGATATTTATTTTATGTAACCTTGCAACCATATACAGGGTGATTCAGAACGTATCTAAAAGAATTTGGGAATAGATTATGCGTCATGAAAAGCAGAGTAGAGAATATAGTAAAAATAAATTAATAAAATGCTTATAGTTTCCGAGTAAAACATTGAAGTTGTAGTATTTTCAACCTTTACATTGCTGAGCCATTGTAGTCTCTAGATACGCGGCTGCGAATATTGAAATCCGATTACTTTATGTATGCACTAAAGTTTTAGTGACGCTAGTGTTTACATTGCAATTGTCAAAAATGGCTTATGTGTATAGTAGAAACTCAGACTTGATAAGATATCGTTTTAAATTATTACGCTGTAAAAATACTACCAGAACGATTTCCCGGTAAACATATGCCAAATGCAACTACTTTTATTGCGGTGTACAGTATGTGCAAGTGCAGTGCAATGCGAGGGAAATTTGAAACCGAATCGTGGAAGAGGTGGAGGTACTCTATATTGTTTTCTTCTTTGAATTAGTAATTATAGAATCCAAAATGATCAGTTTATCGTGAGATAATAACATTTTGCAAGGAAGTACCTAAGGTGTACTGAATAAATTGTCTCTTCCTGCTTTTACCAGCTTTTACTGTGTGCGGTCTCGACGCGAGAAAATCGCGCCGATAAGCGCGAGTTACCAGAAAGCAGAAAATCTGCTTCCACTCAGTCTGTATCCATAGAAGAACATTTTATCGTCTTCTATAAAAAACAATATTTTTTTGTTTTTTTAATTTACGGTTCTACCAAACAATATGACAATAACAATAACTTTCTATATATTTTCTTTATTTTCCTTATCGGTTCATTATATCTCCACTAGAAACTCCTTCATAAATTTTTCAGTACACCATATAAATAATTTTTTATCGACGCTGCAGGCATCAAAATATTTATAATTACTTCAGTCTTTATCAAATTTAACTCTTCAGTGAGCTCACTGGATACAATGAACCAGTTAAAAAGAAGTTTAAAGGACTATTTATCCTGTCAGAGTGCTATTGAACTGGAACTCTTCCCAAAGAATGAGTTAGTTTAACTCCGCTTTGCCCGCTTCGGTAGTTTCTTGTATATTCCTTTAATATTCATTAGATCATTAACACTTTCTGGCAAGTTCATTGTTCTGAGGTTGGCATGGAGCAGTAGATTTGCACACAAGATGAATTTTAACTATACTATAGACATTCCGTCGAGTCACCCAAGTACCATTTTTTCTTCAGGATGTGACACGGAATTTTTCAAACCCCTAAATCTTTACTGAAATCGAAAGCAAGCGTGCCGCTGTACATGTGTGGGTTTAGATGAAATATATAAGGTCAAATGCCAACAGCGTAAATGTAAGCAAGAAACGCAGGTGGCGGATAACGGAGGTCGGTGACTTTTCGCTACTGTTTTAGTTAAGACATATAAGGTGGCAGTAGTTTAGAATAAAAACTTGTTTATCTCAAAACTGAATTTATTAAAAATATTCGCTACTGGGTATTAGTTTCTATTAGTATTAGAAAAGAATGAATAGCTGTATTATTGTTTCTGCCTGCGACTTTTTAGCTCATATACCCAACGAAAACTAACCTCATGAATAACTTATATAATACATATCTGTTTTTATTATTAATTTTTCCGTAAAGATACATAATAAATAGTTTAATAACATTAAAAAAGAGCATAAAAGAAAAGTTTCTCAATTTTTTTAAAATTTTATTTACCATTTCTATTGATATCAATAAAATAAAACGGTCTCTGTTTCTGTTTTAGGAACAATACAGGAATCCTAAAGTAACAACTAACTTAAGAGATTAACCAAAATATAGATGGTGATTAAGAATGATACCAGAAAGTTTTAAGAAATTACTTACTTCATTTAGTAGACCCTGAAATTCAAATAGTTCAGAGCTAAAATAACATTACATACAGTTACTAGAACTTTCAAGTCATTCTTTTTAGCTTGTTCGTTTCTGTATATTAGTAGATCATACAGGGTGTTTCAGAATTTATTAAAAAAAGTTGAATGTACAGGGAACAGCACTTGATATTGGTTCACTCTTAAATCTGACCTTGCGCAAGGCGAAACATGCAGTCGGCGACCGGAAAAGGCAGCAACGTGTAATAAAAAATAAATGGACAAAAAAAGTTAAGAATTACCCAAGGAAACAAATAAATAAAATTTTATAACATCTGTTTTATATCAACAAGTTCAACTGCTTTTACCGCTATTGTTATTACTAATTAATAAAATTATTTTATGGTTTTAATTGATAAAATAATTTACAACAACTGTCCAAAATTTTCTCCACCAACGTGTAAACACATTTGGGCCCGTCTTACCTAGCTCCTACGAACTGACACAAATGTTTCTAGTTTTTATCCGTTTTGAACTCATATGTTGTTGGCAACTGTCAATAGTGTCCACTTCGGTGCCATATGCTTTTTAAATATCTCCACGTCGTGACAGCCATAGTATCAGTCCTCCTCGTCTAATCTATCGAATTCCTTGAACTTTATTAAAGTACTCCCGAACATTTTGTCGAAAATTAAGGGGATCGTCATCGTGCTAAAACTACATTTGGAGTCAAACAGCTAAGGGCATATCTTCCAGAAGACCAGGCAGATCATTTCGAAGGAACTCGAGATATTGAACCCCATCCAGTTAATTTAGTAATATGATTAGTTCAGTCAAACGATCCCTGTCCAAATATGTAAGGAAAAGCATTGTTGAAAATGATCAAACATGAGTACTATGAATTTTATATATCTATCCGTATAAAGATAGTTTCATCTATAACACGTCAGCTGTAAATCTGGGTAATCCCTTGGTATTAATTCTTGTAGAGATATAATTGAGCCTCGTGTATGCCACTGTTCATTGGGACGTTCCTTGTAGTACTTGTTGCGCGATTTTTCTGGTACTTATTCTGAGATTCTCTTCAACAATCTCTAAAATGCTCTCTCTGTCAGCTGCTGCAATACGCCATGAACGCCCTGGACCTCCATCTCTTCCACGCTTTGGTTGCAAATTTCCCGCGTCACGCCCATGTTGCACTACCACGGTACAAGAAACTGTATTTAGCACATGTCTATAAGGAAATCGTTCAGAGTACAGACGAGAAGCTGCTGAAGTGTTTTGTCTTAATTCACCATAAAAATTCAGAGTAGTTTAAATAAAGTCCATGGATGGTGTCTTAACAACAAACTTCCGCTGATTATAGATAAGTGTCATATTATTTTCTATCATCGAAGAGATCGTGCCTTTGAATTCGATTATAAACTGAATGGATCAAGCCTTACTCGTGCTGAATACTTTTGCGATCTGGGCGTACCTTTGATCATAAATTAACATGTGCAAAGCATGTCTCAAAAGTGGTATCTTCGGCTTCTAAAAATTTAGGTTTTTGTCATAAGAAATTCGCGAGGATTCACCAATCAGCATGTTTGCCTTCTTTAACTCTTTTATAAAGTTTAAACTTGAATATGGTAGTTTGGTTTGGTATCCAGGTTATAACATCTACAACCAGTGTATTGAAAATGTACATACAGATTTTTGAAATTTCTCTCTTATAAATAAGCTGGATGGCACCTACCCTCCCATAGGTGTATCTCAGAATAACCTCAAAAGATTTTCCCTTCCTAGTTTGGTCGATCGTCGTAGGCAGCAATCTGTGTTATTTTTATCTAAAATTTATTAACAACAAATAAAACTATCCCGAGATTTTGTCACATCTGAACATTCTTGTGCCCAGAATTGAAGTAAGATCTAACATAACATTTTACCTTCCTATCCCGCATACAAATCTATTTAAATTTTCGCCAATTTTTATTATGTGCACCAACTATAATAATCTGCAGAATGGCATTGATATATTTGCTTGTACTGAAAATGATATTAGACGAGTGTTTTCTTAACATTGTATAGATTAACTAACTTTAACGCTTTACTGAGTGTCTTTCAACCCTATTTTTTTTTTGTTTGTACTGTATATTGCTATATATGTCGTTATCTATTTCTAACTTGGCATTTTGCCTGTTGGTTGTAGTACCAAATAAATAAATAAATAAATGGATAAAATAAATAAATTAAAACTTAATTCATCAACTCGTAGTTGCCATACAGATAAACCATTGTTGACACTTAGAAAACAACTGTCATATAAATGTTAATACTGCAATCGGATTTCAGTATTCGGAATCGCTGGCACTATGATGGCGCTAGAGATTATAGTACTCCAGCGATGTAAAAGTTGAAAATACTACAACTACAATTTTTGTGTTCTCTCCATTTTTCATGATACATCTATTCCCAAATTTTTGTGGATAAATTGGGAATCCCTCTAAATAACGGGGATATTTCTAATGATAATATTTTCAATGATATTTGTATTTCATTTGGTACGTACGTATAGACGACTCACTCTTAATATCGGAAAGTATTAGACAACGATAATCGAATATTTCATCGCTCTTCTTGCAAAATGTGATTTTGACGTATTCAGTATCACATAAGGCTGTTTTGTTATTTGGCAAAGAGGTGTATCTCAATAGTCAGCGCTAGAGGAATTTTAATGTATATTGATTAGTATAAATATCTAATATAAAGAAGTATGCATACGTCAGTTTGTTGAGATACTATTGTTGGCCATGTCTTTAATGAATTATAAACTATTACAGGGAAACTCCATTTAACTAGCTCCCAAATTCGATAATGGTAAGTTCTATATACTTTCGATTTTGTAACATTGAGATACGCCTCTATGAAAGGAGGGCGGCGATTTGTGACTCAAACTGGATGATATGAATCTTAGAGACTTACTTTTCATATCAATAAGATTTGGAGGTTTTGTGGCACAGGGTATATATCAATGCTTATCAAAAACAAAGCAGTTAAAGCAACGCAAGATTTAATAAACAATATTACCAAAGTTATTAATGGAATTCCAATGTTTTTCTGTGGGAATGCTATGAAGAACTGGGCATTTCTGTTTGTACAAAATAGTACTGATTGAAATTATAAAAAAAAGAAATGAAACCTTATTATTTAGATACATACCTACCTTGCATTTGTCACTTGAAGAGAAGACATAAATACCTTTTATATGTAGATCAATAGATTAGGTAATGATATCCCAAGTGATATCCTGTAACAATATGGCGACTATAGGTAAACCAGCCTGTATTATCGTAATAATATAAAGTATTCTATTTAGATCTATGAGTGTATTCAAAAAGAATATGTCAACTTCCGTGAGATCAATATAACTTAAATTACTTTAACTGCAGTTTGTCATATATTTGTACATTCATTTGAGATACCTATAAATTGCATAATATAATATCTCCCACGATTTCAAGTAACTAGAAAAACGTCATGAAAGTGGAATTTACAATATTGACAGATGTGTTGGTTTAGCAGGTACAGTTACCCAATTTCTGAGAAATTCGTCTGGCTCAATGATTCATCTCTGTATTCTTAATGATTTAGTTATGTCTGAAATAGAATTCACATTCTTAGGGCTGCATATATTAGCGAAAGGTGCTATCCAAATATGAATGCAAATATTCTGGAAGACTTGTACAGGGTGTCCGAGTGTGCATGCCTTTATTTTGGTGCATGATAAACTATTATGCCGAGCAACAAAACATAATATTTTACTTAACAATTTTTTTCTCTGTCCAATGATAATCATATACCTATTCTTACTCTTTAATCGATAAAACATCATAAAAATTCTTGAACTTACAAATGTTAGTAGCATGCTTCTGCCAAATTTTAGTTTTATCTAGATCGAAATTTTAATGACGCAAAAAGTATTTTAATAGCTTCCTCATAACAAATTTATATATCTACATTAAGCTCACTTATATTCTTTTACTGTATTTTAAGCTAATATAAATCAAATCTCCAACAATTCCTATCAATGAAGTCATATGTCTTGCTCTCTGTTACCAAACATCTAAGTAAGCTAATGAACAATTCCACAGACAAAGATCTATTCAATAATTATCTAAAGAAATTAATATATATAAATTTACTAACCTGGTTTAATGAAAACACTCTATAAATATCTAACTTCACTTTTGAAACAGTGGGAACTCGAAAATTCAACCACAATAGATGAGATCTGACCTATTTATGCATTTTCAGGATTGCTTCTTCAGGTGGCCTTCTTTAAGTCGAGTCAAATATCTAACTATAAAAATTATTATATAAATTAAAATTATTTGAAATTAAATATCGACAATGTCAAAAGTGTTTTTAGTCTGTCAATGAATTTTAAATTAAATATGACAAATACCTACTTAAATAATGTTTACCCTTTATGTAATCATTTTTTATATATTTTTAGGTTTTAATAATATTGCGTGAAACTAACTACTCTGTTGACTAAAGCCCCAACCAGCGTTACACCCAGAATATCTACCCATATGTTCTTCATTATTAGCTTTTGTAACATTTTTTTACATATTGTATGTTGTATGTTAGATATTTATATAGTGTTTTCATTGAACCAGGTTAGTAAATTTAGATAGATTAAATTCTTTAGATAATTATTGAATAGAGCTTTGGATGTGGAATTGTAGGAGATTTGATTTATATTAGCTTAAAATACTTTTCTAATACAGTAAAAAACTGTTACAAAAGCTAATAATAAAGAATATATGGGTGGATATTGTGGGTCGCTGGTTGGGGCTTTAGTCCACAGAGTAGTTAGTTTCACATAATATTATTAATACCTAAAAATATATAAAAAAGCTCACTTATATTCCATACACCCTGTATATTAGTAGAGGAAATTACATTTCAATTAATGATTTATGTGATTTACTACGGCGCGTATAGAATTTTTTGTCTGACTATGATTAAACAATAATAATCAGATGAAAGAATAAGATCTTTTAAAGATGAGTTTTGTAATACTTTGATGTTATTAACTCTATGACAACAATCGCTAATAGAAAATATCTATCTAGGAATCGTATACTATTCTGCATGTGATTATTGCAAAAGAACAAGCAAGAAGGCTTGTATATATTGAAAGATTTTTCATATATTTTCAGGTATTAACAATATTGTGTGAAACTAACTACTCAGTGGACAAAAGCCCCAACCTGCGTCGACATTATTTAATTTCATTTTGACATTTAATTTCAAATAATTTTAAGTTATTAGTATAATAATCTTTATTGTCTAAAGCTATTTATTTGTGGCATAGTTTTAGTTTTTCTTTAGTTTTTGGGTTTTGCCACACTTCTGAAAAATAATAGAGATTAATTAAATAAGCCCTTGCGCCAAACGGAACAGTCAAGGGTTATTTTTGAAACTATGTTTGCCTAACCAAAAATCTCACACTGAAAAAACAGATAAGTAAAAAAATAGCAAAAATCACATCACTATCGAATTACGGAAGTGCGCGATAGTGATGTGATTTTGTTATTTTTTTACTTATCTGTTTTTCAGTGTGAGATTTTTGGTTAGGCAAACATAGTTTCAAAATAACCCTTGACTGTTCCGTTTGGCGCAAGGGCTTATTTAATTAATCTCTATTATTTTTTCAGAAGTGTGGCAAAAACCCAAAAAAACTAAAGGAAAATAATAATCTTTATAATTAGATATTTGACTCAAGTTAAAGGAGACCACCTGATGAAGCGATCCTTATAAAACGTAGAAATAAGTGAGATCTCAATTATTGTGGTTGAATTTCGAGTTCCCACTCCAGAGGTTAGTAAATATTTTAAATTTTTTAGATAATTATTGAATAGAGTTTTGTCTGTGGATGTTCATTGGCATACCTAGATGTTTGGTATCAGAGAGCATACATATGACTTCATTGATAGGAATTGTAGGAGATTTGATACATATTAGCTTAAAATACCTTTCTTAAACAGTAAAAATATATTGAAAGATATTAAAAATATTTAAACATTATCAGTGGAAGACAACATACAAATCTACCACCGCCAGTGTTTCTTCTCTAGAAAGTTATTTACTGGTAAGGTATTTTTTGATAAGTTATAGTATATTATACGACAATAATGATCCATTTTATTGTTCATTTTATGGGAGGAACATATTGACTGTAAGATGCTTCCTCCTACGTATGAGATATAGCCAGAACCACAGGGCTACAAAATTTATGTCTTAAAATTATCATCACGAAGCACTCGAGAGATACGACTGTAATATAGAAAATTTATGATCACACAATACCGGTTTGTATAAAAATGTATTACCGGGTTGTTTGGTTAAAAGATCACATATATAAAGTAATTTAATAATTACCTAGTTAATGGAAGCATAAGTCATCTTCTAGAATAGATATACATCTCTATTAAAATTTGATACACGTGCTAGTTTTATTATTATTCTTTAGTTATGATGTCGTTAAGTTTTATTGACTAGAACATGTTAGAGTGTTGTAGAATACTTAATTAATGCGGTGATATTTGCATTTTAAATACCGACACACATTAGTTTCCTTTATTGATCAAATTATTGTGAACTTAAATCATTAGAACTCTGCCTAGGTAAATAAATGTGAAATCTTTCAGTATGTCTTCACAGAAGCAGCAAATAATATAATGTATTTTTTATTTTATTAATTAATTGACGGACAAAAAAAAAAGTCCATTAAATGATTACAAAATGTTTCAGGAAATACATACAAATATACACAGAGTACTTAACAATTATACACAATCAGTTTAAATGTTTACAAAATTATGCGTGTGTAGGTACTAAACTTGTAACGTAAGATATATAAAAATAAAATAAGTCTAGTGGCATAAAATAGTTAACAATTTGCAATAAGGATACATTAAAATAACATTGCCACAATCATTATAAAAGAAAACACTGAAAACGAATATAGGACGGGACATATCGAGAGGATAATTAATATAATGTAATACTTATATATTTCAAAATTCATTATAATCTACGTATAAAATGTTCATTTAAGAACAAACGAAGCAAATTTCCAAAATTTTGATGATGATTTTATCTGTACTTAAAAAAATTTTCACAGCCTCTCCAAAAGGTAGAAATTGTTAAGAAGTTGCACTTGCATAAGTAGAAAGTTTTTGTAAAATTTTACTATTATACCATTTTTGGTTTTCAAATTGCAGTTTTTCCATAATTTCTTGGAAACTTTGAAGGGCTCCCAAGGAGCGAACACATTTCTAAGGTCATTCTTATGCGTAACGTGTTCTTTTCAGCTCTAGATTAGTATTTATGGTACTTTTTTTGAAAACACCCTGTAGATACAACTTATGTGCAAAACTTATCGTTCTTGAAACTGCAGGCTGATATTGACATTTTGCTGATGTATGATTATTCCTATATATTTCCCTATAGAATGCCATGCAATTTGCACCGTCCAATTTTACCTTGTACAACCGTTTGCAATAATAATGACACTTTAAAATTAATTTTGCGAATTATTTTGACCAGCTGACGTATTTGTAATGTACTCAACTTTTAACATTAGTTATTAGTTGTTTCACTCACCAATAGTGATTTAATAAAATTTCCACTAAAAACTTCCAGTCATTATTGTTGCAAAAGCGTGTACCTATACTACGTGGCAAAGAAAGGTAAACACCCACTAAATATTTTATTTTGATATGTTTTCATGTTTTCTTTTTATCATTCTGTTTTAAAAATGTCTGCTTACATATGTGTTGCACGTGCTGTTGCAAACGACATTTTTTTATAGCTTATTATGCCTAGAGTACGTATATTTGGGTAGATTTCCCAGTTCAGTGACTTTGAGAGGGGGTTGATTGTTGGATTTCGCGAAGGACGTTT
>CM046721.1:19625722-19783222 GCA_025584915.1 Monochamus saltuarius
TTTATCACGGTTCTGAACCAGTTCTCGACGGTCGTTGGAACAGACCTACTATAATGTACGTTGGTGTGCACAAGCGTGTTAGATTAGCCATTTTAGTTACCGAGATATATGCAACTAGCCCCACCCTACCCTATTTAAAAAAGTAATTATTGTGGGGCTTGTTTCAAACGTAAGAGACACTCCATTAGAATAAAAGAAAAGAAATGGGAAAATCAAAAGTTTATTAGTGAGTTTAACTAAATGTTGCTTTAAATACATTTGATGCTACCTGTTACATTTATCCCCTCTGTTGTGATTGACAGATATAATAAACAGCAAGGATTATTAGTCAATTGCTTCACCTATGGCATAGTGATGAGAACCACCAGCATATGTCTGAGTGGGCCGCTCGCAATTAAATTTTTACTGAGGTTTTTAACTTCTTAGTTTTCTAGGTGGAATAGATTGTAGAATCTAATCAAACTAAAAAGGTCAACACATTAATAATAAAACATATACAGTGTGTCCCATAATTATTGCGACAAAATGATAGGGGTTGTAGACGGCATGAAAATAAGCAATTTTGCCTTATAAACCCCTGCCCGGAAATATGCCGTTTAGCCGCTACAGCAACAAAAAAAAGAAAACATTGAAAAAGTAGGTACCAGTATATTAAAAGAGCTTATAGTAATTGCTCAAAGAGTTCTCCGCGTTGCTCAGAGCACAGCTGGGCACGATTCTTCATTGATTGGGGAAACTCTATGGAATATCCCCGGTATGTTCTAAACCTGTGCGGGCACGGCCATCACTCTTCCCAGTAGCTCTTGTTGGTTGGGAACAGGAGTTTCATACACTAAAGCTTTTAGATAGCCCAGAGAAAATAATCCAAGGGGGTGAACGCGCAGACCCATGCACAGGGCCACCTCGGCCTATTCACCTGTTACGAAATATTCCATTTAAATAGTGCCGCACTGGCAAATCAAACTGGGCTGGGGCGCCATCGTGTTGAAACCACATGTTAGCTCTTATGTCCAGTGGCACATTCTCTAATAGTTTTGGAAGCACATGCTACAGGAATTGAGGATAAACGTGTCCATCCAAATGTGGTGGGAGCAAATATGGCCCGATGATGTGCTCGCCACAATGCCGGCCCAGATGTTAATTACAAACTGATGTTGGGCTCTACAGAGGGCTATGACATAGGGGTTATTTTCATTCCAAATGTGACTATTACGGCTATTAAAATAACCATCCTTGTAAAACAGGCCTCGTCACTAAACAAAATGAAGCGACCAAAGTGTGGCTGTCTCAACTCCTGCTGCAACCACCAACGACAAAAATGCGACGCGGCAGATGATCCTTCAGGCCCATGGCTTGGACTTGTAACTACTGTCCGCATGGTGAAGGGCCGCCCTGCTTATGTTCATGCCCTCTACGACCTAGGAGTTGTAGTTGATCAGCATCTTTGGATCATTATATGCAATATCTTACTAAGAGACTTAGAAGGTCATATACATGCATTTTATCAAATTCGCGATATTCTTAAGCTTAAAGTATAATTTTATGTTAAATCTCATACCCAGTATTGTGTATTTTTTTATAGACCGAAATTGTTTAGTAAATTGTAAAAATATTGGTAATATCCATAAATTGAAAATAACAATTTAGATATAATATAATACCGTTTCATTTTCTTTCCTGTATTATTACTTGTACATTATTTTTCTGTTTATTAAGTTGTTAACTAGGTACTTCATATATAGGTTACGCTGTAGGTATTATTTCTACGACCTCTCTGAACTCAAATTTATTATATTTGTATAAAGGTATTTTTATTCTCGATAACCTTTTATTTATTATTGTTGTTAATTATGAAAACTTTTACGTATTTAGTATTGTTAACTGGGCAATATCACAGCATAAGCTATAGCTTAGATGTATTTCCTAAATTATAATAGTATATTATACACTTACAGATGTCGAAGCTATAATGGCATTCTTAATGGCTGGTTTATAAAGGGTTAACTATGACTTAGTACAAATATTTTAAGAGGGGATAGGGAAAAATAAGAATTAACGGAATTACCCTTCAAAAAGATTCCAAACTTATTCATAAAGCCAAAAAAATGTTTTTTCAAAACTATATTAAATCCTTATTTATCGCCGTCACTGACCTTCTGTCAGCCGCGAGGTTAGGTATATTCTACCAAAGTCAAAGGTGACAGGTCACCGCACTGACACGTGTATCAGTTTAAGCCGCTTTGAAAGAAACAAAAGTCTTTACAAAATGTAGATAGTTATTTAATGATTTAATGAGAAATACGGTATGGTAGCACAGAGAGGCAGCACTTACCTTACTATTTATTTCCAGGATTGATAGTTGGATGTTTACAGTGTTCTGTAAAAATGTTTCTTGAGCCTTAGATTGTAACTATAACTTCTCTTGCCCTTTAATGTTTGGAGCATGGAGAGTATGCAACTAGCAATGCAGTATTCATAACCTAGAACTTACTGTTACTTTAAATCAGCTAAGTGACTAATTTTAAACGTGGTATAGTAATTAAATATAGTATTTTATGTCGGATATGTTAGTGGATAATTATCACAAATCTGCAAGGAGTGAAAATGTAGTTTTGGCAGTGTGCAACGAAAGAACGAAGAATGAATACAAAATACTGCAGCTCACTGGATTAGCTGTTATCTATCAGGTACTTAGACATTATTATTATTATTAATAAAAATGTTTACATTCGTCGTTTCTACACTTGACAATGTTGAAAAAACATCCGCATGGTAGTTGACATATCTAGCCTTGTCGGAAGATGATTGATTGCCATAGGCGCCGACTTTCCCTAGTAAAAGAGGGTTTTGCCCCATTTTTTAAACATCGATCTAGAATTCCGAAATAAATTTTTTATTGTCTTTTAAATCTCCCTGAGCACGTGGTTAAAATTTTTGACTTAGTCAAAGTTAACCCTGTGTAGTATTTTTTCCACTCTAGCTACTACACCTTAAATCGAGTTTCAATAATTGACATGCAGTTTCACAAAATTTGAATAAATACTCTAACAACGTTGATATCAGTATAAGAATCAAGTGGGTACTATTTTGTTTGAAGTTTGTGACATTTCACACAAATAAATTTGCAATTAATTTGACATTTTGCACAAAGAAATTTGCAATTAATTTTATTTAAAACTATAAATCAGATAAAGTGAAATGGGCTGCAAATCAAAAGATAATCGCTGCGGGCGACATACCACACAATATTACAGAGTTGTAAAAAATGAATTAAAAAATAATTATTATATTCATATTTTGCCTATCAAAATCAAAGCCTACACTGCAGGTTATATAAATCAAGCTAACGATAATATATTGATAAACACATCATAAGTATTCCATTTATGATAGCACTGTTATCGTCGCATGTGAATTCAAATTTAAATTGAGTTCCATTCGTAAATATTTATTTTGTTTTTGTTTATTTGATTGGTTATACGCATACATAATATTATTCTACTTCAATTTGAATTTTCAATCACAAATAAATCCAAGAGTATAATTTTATATGCAGATACCCAGTAATAATTTAGTTGTTGCCCATGTAACAAACACTACTTATATGTTTTCCTTTTTATTTCTGATTGACTACTCATTAGAATTACACTAATACAGATGATATTAGTTAATACATTTATGACAAAAGATTATTAAATACATTTTATCATAAAATACATTCAGTTTTTATTTTAGGTTACTTTTCAGGATAGTAATAAAGAAGCCATAATAAGAATATATATTTATAAGGCACATTAATTTTATGAAAGTTTGATCACATTATACGAAAAAAAATTTAAAATTTGTTGAATGGAAACCAACAATACAGACTTTATATTATATTAAAATCTAAATATTTATAGATATCCACATACTTACTCCTACTCTACTTGTAACTTTGCAGCCTGACTTATAGACTCTCTTTCTCTTCCTTTCCCTATTCGCTACTAGAATGCATTTAATCAAACATACAGTGCTTTCGAAAAGTAACGAATAAATTCATTATTTTTGAAATTGATAAGTTTTCGAAAACCGCTGGCACGTCGATTTTGTTTTTAAAAAGGCACTTTTTGACATACGACCCACATTTGTGACGTCATCGTTGTTCGAGATATGACGTCATCGACAACTTTTTTTAAATGGCAACCCCCAATTTTGACCATGTCATTTGAAAGATCGTGTCATTCTACATACACACCATGATCAATTATGATATTACATAACAAAAATTTCAAGAAAATAATGTTTGAAGATTTTAAAATTTAATTTTCACAATACTGAAAATGATAATAATTATATAAAAAATCGACTAAATTAAATTTTCAAATTGTGCACCGTTGGCTGCCTGACAGTAGCCAAGACGATTAATAAATTATTTTTGGACATAACTTGGATAATAACTTCAGGAGGTATACGATGTATCTCGTGACGAATTCTTGCTTCTAAATCTTCTAAATTAATCGGTCTAGTAACGCATACTTTGCTTTTTAAGTATCCCTACAAGAAATAATCTAGGGGTGTCAAATCGACTAAATTAAATGTTCAAATTGTGCACCGTTGGCTGCCTGACAGTAGCCAAGACGATTAATAAATTCTTTTTGGACATTATCAATAACTTCAAGAGGTATACGATGTATCTCGTGACCAATTCTTGCTTTTAAATCTTCTAAATTAACCGATCTAGTAACATATACTTTGCTTTTTAAGTATCCCTACAAGAAATAATCTAGGGGTGTCAAATCAGGCGAACTGGCTGGCCACTCAATCGGCCCCCTTCTCGGGCGATACATTTCGGTGAAAATTAAATTTATAAATCTTCAAACAAAATTTTCTTGAAATTTTTGTTATGTAACACCATAATTTTTCATGATGTGTATGTAGAATGATAAGCTCATTCAAATGGCATGGTCAAAATTGTATTGTATTGTAATTGTATTTAAGAAAATTGTCGATGACGTCATAAATATGGGTCGTATGTCAAAAAGTGCCTTTTTTAAAAACAAAATCTACGTACTTCTCAATTTCAAAAATAATTAATTTATTCGTTACTTTTCCAGCACTGTATAATGTTATCTCTCTCAGGAAAGGTGGTGGTGTAAATGGCATATTTTGGTAAAAATGTCTATTATATTTTGATATTTTAACATAAAATTGGTCTGCATTTCCAAGTCCAATTATCTTATTGGAATAAAATTCTTGCCGACCAATTATTAACTTCTGTATTACTTTAGTTTTTTTCCCGCATAAGAAAAAATGCCAACAAATTTAGGTAAACTTACCCTATACGGAATGGGTCATAATTTTTTTAACTAATTTAGAGGTCAAATTAACGTAATTTCAACTTTAAATTTTTGTTGGAAAATTTCTCTGCGTGTGTGGCGGCTCTAAAGCATTATCTAATGATATGCTGTGCACTTGGTCTATCCTTAGCATGTAGGCCTGTTAATACCGTTTCCGCACCTCGGGCATAGCTCTCTTCAATAACTAATGGTCGTTTGCGTCCAGGTGCAGATAGTGGTTACGCCCATCGAGGGGTGCGATGGAGGCGCCGAGCTGCGAGTAATGAGAGGCACCCCCAGAGGCAGCACCGTGAGGAGGCTTCCTTTCATTCAGGACACGTACGGCAAGTGACTTTTTAATTGTTTGTTTTTGAATGTAAATACATGAGTCATTGTTATCGAGCTGCATTTGTTATAGGCGCACTTGAGGTTGAACGCACGTTTAATGCATGTCTAATGCACGTAAAGGGAGAAAGATCGTTAACTCGTGCGAGCTTTGTTGGAATATTACCACTTTCTTTCGAATTTGTTCCTGGCGGTGGGAAAATTAAAGAAATAAATTAGATTGTCTAGACTGTTGTCTACGATTTATACAGGGTGTCCCTGAGTGAGCGTACACAAATTTACCGGGTTGCAGATCCTGACATGACAGCAGTAAAACCCTAATAATGATGCAATGCAGGTTGTTAAGTTTAATAAAATAATAACAGTTTTTCACCTACGTGATCCATAAAAGAACTATGGAATTCGAAAAACTAAACTTGATAACGTTTTTGCTTTATTTTAATTGATTTACGTTTTCTAACATTCAATCGTCATTTACTCGAAAACTTTCCAATGTAAGAGGGCAAAATTTTAGTACTGTCTGATAGAGAATTAAACGATCTTTCAGAATCAAGGAAAAAATATGGTGTTGCCATTTAAAAAAAAATCGATGACGTCATTACTCGAAAACAAATGATATTTGAAAATCGCATTTTACGCTAAAATATGTATTTTTTAAATTAAAAATCGACCTGTTCGAGGATTTTTCCCAAAAAATAATTGTTTCGTTTTTATTGAATTTATTCCATACTTTTGGCGCATACTGTATATGAAATCCCTGAAATGATAACACAGCCCCACAAAAAAAAAGTTCATACACAAGAGAGTAACATATGTATTCCTATGTATTTTTCGACGCTGAATCCGATCCCGAGCTCAGAATTGGGCCTACACGTCTGAAATTGGCCCCAGGGGCCGAAAATGGCCTGAAATGCGGATAAGGCGAAGTCGACGCTGAATTTTGGAGCTAAAGCCGGATTTGTGCTCGAAAAGTTTATAGCCAACTGAAATTCCGGGTTTGGGTCCGGGAAAATGACCCCTTGGGATGGGAAAATGAGCCCTTGGGGCAGGAAAATACGGTTTTGGACGTCCCGGTCGCGACTGTGGTATTTTCGTGTGTTTTTCAATTCTAGACCTGAGAGTGGGTGTGAAAAGTTTTTGGTCAGCTGAAATTCCCAGTTTGGGTGCGGGAAAGTGGTCCATTGGGGCCGGAAAATCATATTTCGGACGTACCAGTCGCAAAGTGGGATTTTCATGTATTTTTCAATCCTGGTCCTTAGAGTATGCTCAAAATGTTTTTGGACAGCTGAAATTCCCAATTTGTGTCCGGGAAAATGGCCCATTGGGGCCGGAAAATCATATTTCGGACGTACCAAACGCAACAGTGGGATTTTTATGTACTAATTCCTGTAGCTTAGACTGTGTTTGACAGGTTTATGGCCATGTGAAATTCCCTGTTCGGGACCGGAAAAATGACCCTTAGGGGCCGGAAAATCGTGTTTTGAGAGATTCCAATCGACCAAAGGCATTCCAAACACGGTATGAGTTCCGGAATTTAAAAGTACATGAAAATACCAATGTCTCAACTGAGACGTACAAAACACGATTTTCCGGCCCCTAAGGGTCATTTTCCCGGTCCCGAACAGGGAATGTCACATGGCGATAAACCTGTCAAGCACAGTCTCAGCTACAGGAATTAGTACATAAAAATCCCACTGTTGCGATTGGTACGTCCGAAATATGATTTTCCGGCCCCAATGGGCCATTTTCCCGGACCCAAACTGGGAATTTCAGCTGACCAAAAACTTTCACACCCAGTCTCAGGTCCAGAATTGAAAAACACACGAAAATACCACAGTCGCGACCGGGACGTCCAAAACAGGATTTTCCCGTCCCAAGGGGTCATTTTCCCGCCCCAAGGGGTCATTTTCCCGGACCCAAACCCGGAATTTCAGTTGGCCATAAACTTTTCGAACACAAATCCGGCTTTAGCTCCAAAATTCAGCGTCGACTTCGCCATATCCCGGGAACCGCATTTCAGGCCATTTTCGGCCCCTGGGGCCAATTCCAGACGTGTAGGCCCAATTCTGAGCTCGGGATCGGATTCAGCGTCGAAAAATACATGGGAATACATATGTCACTCTCTTGTGTATGAACTTTATTTTTTTTTTTGTGGGGCTGTGTAATATAATAATATATAATATCTCTACCCCTCATTATAATTACGAGGATTAGCCCAGAAGTCGAAGACTTGTGCGGGAGAGGGGGCGGCATATTATTATTAAGCAGGCCGCATTTGCGTCCAGGAACGACTTACGTTGGTAGGCCCTAACCACCATTCAGTGCAGGAATGAGGGAAACCTGGAAAACCTCATTAATTAGGGGGGTAGTCAAATGTCAATCGGTATCAATGTCTCACACTGACCCAAGCCAACATTCTTCCACCCTACCATACCCGCAGAAATCCATCGAAATTTTTCGAAAAGTCTGATTAGAGATTTGAACGCGGCGAAATTAAAATATTAGAACTCATTAATATCAAAAGGACCGAAAGCACTGTTTAAATATACTAGAAATCTACTTTCCTCTAAAGTATCTACTCCCATAATTCGAGGAGTTGATGGCGTCATATGTGATGACGATTTCAATGCAGCTGAAACCTTAGCCACGATTTTTCAAACAACAATTGGTCCATTTCCTCATCCCAATTTACGGTATAGTAACTTCGCCATTGAAAGTATTATATTAACTAAAGATTTAGTTATTGAACAGATAATTAAAATTAAACCAGGTTTTTCGCCAGATCCGGATGACATTACTGTTCCCATTTTAATGAATTGTATTTGGAAGTTGGCCATTTTTTCTTTGGACTTAACTTTATCTTTATATGATTTACTTTTAATATCCCAGAGTTCAAATTCGTGGTATAAATTAATCGGTTCATCATCAATATCGCGTTTTACCGACTCTTTTTTATCATTGTTTTTGAATTGCTGCCGACACTATCACAAAAGTAGACGACGACTCAACTAGAACAATTTCTGTCAGGCTAGGGCGAATATGAAAATAATATGTTTTTACACCTAATCACATAGTTGTATCGATACATATTGTGGACGCTTGATACATATAACTATGACAGAAATGTTCGTGCTGTTTAGATTAAATGCGATTTCTGTCCGACAGAGAATGAAAAATCGTTCAGTATGGACTTGAGAGTTGATTTTGAGACGAAAGAAATGACTTGTTTGTAGTTAATTAATATGCCAACTCAGTGTGGAAGATCCAGGGAAGATCCAGCGAAATTAAAAATATTTTGGAGATGTAATCAGATTAGTTTGAAAAGCTTATTTGTAAAATAGTCATATAGTTAAGGTTTACTGTGAGATAAATTAATCTATTCATCAATATCGCCTTTTATCCATTATTTTTTATCACTCAATATTAACAATTTGCTGTCGGCACTACCACAAAAGTAGACGATTAGTCAGCTACAGTAGTTTCTGCCAGGCGATTCCAAATAGGTGTTTACATCTAATCGTATACCTAGATGTGTCGATACATATTGCGGACGCTTGAAGCATATCTCTCTGACAGAAATTCTGCACTCGTTACATTAGGTACAATTTTCATGCGACATAATTATCGAGCAATTAATGTCATATGTAAACGTATCGTAAGAAACAATTATATATTTTTGTATAGCGCTGTTAGAAATACTACGGAATATTACTAAAAATTATTATAAAATACTTTAGTTCTGTTAGCTAAATTGTTTTATAAGCTTGTCACAAAAATGCTTATAAAATAGTTACCTATATATTTGTGGTACAAGCTGTTTTATTATTAAGCTGCCAACATGTTCTTTTGATAATTGACAATAAAATAAAGCTTATTGCCGCTATAATAAAACAAATATGTATTTCAAGCAATAATAATATGACACAATAATAATACACCAATAAAATATAGTTGTATAATCTGAAAATTATGAAACCGTTTTGCTGGTTCGGTCTGTGGACAAAACTATTTTCTTAATTATGTTGAGATACACTAGCTACAATCCCAAACTGCATTAAAATCCGCTGCAAAAAAAAACTAAAATTTAGGCCCAATTTCAAGGAGCCGTAGGGCCCCCAAAATTGAGAAATCGGAAAAACAAAAAAATACAGATCAAATAATAATTTCTCACGTAGATTCCGTACTTATTTTTTTCCTAGTATTTCTAAATCACTCTGTATAAATATTTTAGCAAACAAAAACCCATTTAAATTTTTACTTATAAATTTAAATAAACAAATCCTAAATCGTGGTGCCAATAACTCTAAATATGAAAAAAATGTGTAATAAAGTATATACACATTATTATTCCAGTGAATTACTTTGCCGCATGTAAATTCCAATTGACAAACAACATCCTTATGACAAGTCAAACGCTTAGCCTATTTCACACAGGTACTAAAAACCCTATATAAGCTCAATTACTCATGCTAAACCGCAGAATCTAGTTGCCGAAGATCAAAGTGCATAGCGGAAACTAATATTATAAGGTATGTGCATTTACCTCTGGCAAGGCACAATATGTACGCATTCGCATGTTATTGATGAAATGTGGATACATGTTCCATCGGGGTAATAGTCGGATGCATCTCTAGAAGATTAATTAATGGTGCTGTTTGATTTATTTGTCAGGGCATTTGTCTGAGTTTCAAAAATAGGAGAACAGTTGGGAGCTAAAATAGACTTTCTAATTTCGTATTCTTAAGTATAATGTGTGCACTGCAGCAACATTTAATTCAAATACTTTCATTTTATATATTTTACAAAACCATTATTTTTTCTACAAACGTCAGTAAGAGCCTAATTGTTAACGCATACTTCCAGTGTGTAAAATTTCATTTTAAGGGACTGATGTTAAAAGTCATTTACTTTTAGCACTGATGCTTAAGTTTTTATATATTTTTAGGTATTAATAATATTGTGTGAAGCTAACTGCTCTGTGGACTAAAGCCTCAACCAGCGTTCAATTACACTAAAAATATATAAAAACTTTTACATAAGGGGTAAACATTATTCAAGTAGATATTGTCATATTTAATTTAAAATTGACAGGCTAATGTCACTTTTGTCATTGTCGATATTTACTTTCAAATAATTTTAATTTATATAATAATTTTTATAGTTAGATATTTGGCTCAACTTAAAGGAAGCCACCTGAAGCAATGTGAAAATTAAATTTCAAAATCTTCAAACATTATTTTCATTAAATTTTTGTTATGTAACATAATTTTTCATGATGTATGTATTGAATGACACGCAATTTCAAATGACATGGTCAAAATTGGGGGTTGCTATAACGATGACATCACAAATATGGGTCGTATGTCAAAAAGTGCCTTTTTTTAAATCAAAATCGACGTGCCAGGGAATTTTTTCGAAAATTATCAATTTCAAAAATAATGAATTTATTCGTTACTTTTCGAGAGCACTGTATAAACTTGGTGCTGTAATACCTACAAGTTTCACAATCTTATCGAAAAATCATTGCCAGGGTAACGTGTTAAAATAACATAATTTGATGGGTACAAAATAGAGATGTGAAATTTTCTTTAAAAAAATAAATATGGTACAGATAAACAAAATGAGATTAATATTATTATGCAGGATGTCCCAAAATAAAAGGCCATACCATTAACCACATATTCTTTGGACAAAAATAATGCGACTTTCCTTATGCCATTTTTTATTTGGACGTCTCTGTTTCAATATACAGGGTGTTAAAGTTACATTAAAAAAACCATTTTTGTTAATAATCCCATTATTTTCTAAGATACACACTTGAAATTTTGCACGTACTTTCGTCTTATTGCGGCATACTTATCATGTAATTTTGGTGAAAAAAATTGAAGGGCGAATGGAGGTAACTGAGGGATGCAGTACCCTTTATCCCCTCCAATTATTTATAAGTACGCCTATGCAGCTTTTTTTTGAAATATCAAACGTAGAATTTTCTTCTGACTATTTTACCTTTTTTGTAATTTTTTGTCTATTTTGGGACACCCTGCATGATTAGAATGCGATCCACTGCAAAATATATGTGTGTGTTAGTAATAAGCTAAATGGTTTCCCAATAATTATTATTATTGTAATGCTGTGAATTGAAGATTTCTTCAAATAAATTTGAGAAATGTACTACTTCAAGATATCTTTAATAACGTATCAACATTCAAATCAAAATTAATCATTTGTGCTAAAGCGTTTAGCCAAGGAGAAAGTAAATGAACCACAGAATAAATAGAGCGCGAGATATATGTAGTTAAATAAGAATAACGTCATGGAGCACCAAAGTTAATTTGGGTAGTGTGTTTCAACACACGGGTGGTTTTATAATATGGAGTTTGTACGAAAACTAAATTAACTTTTATTACATTATACAGGATCACGTTCGTAAAAGCTTGTGAACACGTTTTATCATGATCCTTCACTAACAAAAACTTAACTCTTGATTTTTTTATAGCTCTTTAATTTGAAAACTTTTCGAATGTTTCATAATTTAATTTTTTATATCCTTATGGTCATTAATCTACCAAGGCGGTAGTTTGCTGCTTATCTTTATTGCTTGGTAATGTTTTGGTGGCTAAATTAGTTTTTAAAGGTTCATTTTAGTAGTTTTGGAAGTGTCCTGCTTGGAACAGAATTTTCTCCTTAAAATTTATCTGCCTGTTTACCTAACACAATATATCCTTTTGTACCTGTATTGTTAAGGAATTTAAGCTAATATATATCAATTTTCCTACAATTCCTACACATAATCATACGATACGTATATTCCCTAATACCAATTATCTAGGTATGCTAATGAACATTTCCATAGACAAAGTTGTAGTCCATAATTATGCAAAATAAACTTACTACAAAAAAGTCATACCTGGTTTAATGGTTGAATTTTCGATTTCCCACAGTTTGAAAAGTGAATTTAAGTAGGTATTGAATGGTATAGAATATATTTATTATACTAGGTATGACCTTTTTGTAATAAATTTAGCTTGATTAACTTTTATTTAGTAAAAAACTAATAATAAAGAATACCTATATGGGTAGAGATTGTGATTCTAATTCAACGCTGGTCGGTGCTTTTGTCCACTGAGTAGTTAGTTTCACACAATATTGTTAATACCTGAAAATATATGAAAAAACTAAAAGGTACATTTTTATTTATTTTAGTAGGTCGTTATGATACTTGACAGTTAATCAGTTTGACGCTGTCGACATTATTTAATTTCATTTTGACATTTAATTTCAAATAATTTTAATTTATTGGTATAATAATTTTTATAGTTAGATATTTAACTCAAGTTAAAGGAGGCCACCTGATGAAGCAATCCAATATTAAAATGCAGAAATAGAGCAGATCTCTTCTATTGTGGTTGAATTTCGAGTTCCCACTCCATAATATAAAGGGTATATCTGGTTAGTAAATAGAATACATTTTTAGATAATTATTAAATAGAGTTTTGTCTGGGTGTTCATTAGCATACCTAGATGTTTGGTATCAGAGAACATACATATGACTTCATTGATAGGAATTGTAGGAGATTTGATACAAATTAGCTTAAAATACCTTTCTTAAACAGTAAAAATCACCAATAGATATTTAATAAAATGTCTACTCAGAACTTCATGCATTATTTAGAAAAAATAAAACGTAATAGGCAAGCCAAGTCATAGTTTTAACTTATATGACTTGTTACCTGTATCGGAACTATCTAAAAAAAAAATTTTTGAATGTACAGAGGACTCTTATAAATACAATTTTGTAAAAATAAAAGCAAAAAGCAGTTCAAAAATGATTTTAAAATGTACTTCCGCACGGCACTGAAAACTGGTCCACTGTAATCATAGATGGATGGTTGATTGTTGTGCTTTTTTAGTTTTATTAATTAAGTCGTAGTTTAACAAATACAATATTTTGAAAAAGTTCCTAATTAGAAATGAACGTTATACGAAGATTTTTAAATTATTACAGAACAAACCCTGTTTCCCAATATATCCAAAAGAAAATTCGTAAAATGATATGGTTCAAGAATAAATATTATTACCTAATGTTATTATCTTTGCACAAAACTGATTTCTACATTTAGTAAATTTTGTTGAAGTAATAGCATGATGATCATGAGATATTGTCTTTGTTTCAATTTAATTTCTTTTTGGCTCTGGAGGCATTTTATTGCAAATGCATTTATGGTGGATTTCTTCATAAAACTTAAACGTATTTATGTTCAATTTATTTCGTCATATTTATGATATTTCAATGATATTTATTGAAGCAAAATAATTTGCATCATAGTGTAACAACATTTAACTTGTCTAATCTAATATGTTTTTGCTATATTTATTAGGATATTATATATTTCTGTAGTTCAACTGTTGAGTAGATTATATAATATGAACTTATACCAGCCCCTAGTGGTATGCAACCAAGTATGCATTCCTTCTATTGATTTTTTAGTACGCTTTGTTGGTTGCATATTAGTACAATATGAATAGGCAGAGCAACAATTATGTTGAACCTCGCCACTTCTTTAATAACATTTCTTCACTATGTATAGTTTGAATTTTAATAAAGACACATTATAATAATAATAATAATAATAATAATAATAATAATAATAATAATAATAATAATTTATTATTATTATTATTATTATTATTATTATTATTATTATTATTATGAATAATCTTGTGATGCCTTGTGTTCAGTAGAATAAATTGAAATACTGTAACTATGTGAACTATACCCTAGGGTCAGTAACATTGTTTTACAATTTAGTTGTTGCAATGATATTGAATTATTTGCTTACATAATAACTATCTTTTTTAAATTATATAAACTTACGAATATCATCCATCTTCAGAAAAACTGCCACTGTAATTTACCAAGAACTGTATGCTCTTTATTTCTTGAGATTTTATTAAACCCTTTTAATTTTATTAATGTTGGTACAATATAACGAAATATATAAAAGGGGTCGCAAATTTTATCCTGTTTGAACTAACAAACTACCTAAATGTTAAAAAATTTCCCCAGAGTTCATTTTCTCATTAAATAAATGGAATACTACGCTCGGACCGTTTTTTGGTTGGAGTAAATTAACAGAAAATGCAGAGCCAACCTTTATTAACTGTTTATTTACAAGAGTCCGCATTTTTATCCAATAAAACCTAACAGAAATTTACATATGCCATTTATCAAAGTTACAGTCACGCCATTAGTCATTATTTCATATTATTCGTCATCTCGCCTTCCCTTTTCCTGTTCCATTAAGGATTCCTTTCTTTGGAATCCAACTACGTTCATTCGTTTGTTACGATTGAGAATTTATAAGACTTCCCGCTATTATTTATGATTTTCTCGTTCCGAAAGGTACACATTTCCCCTGGTGACGACCGTAATTGCACTTCTTCAAGTGAGGGAAGTCGTATCTGAATGTCGAATTGATTTCCTCCTTCTTTCACCATCCCTTGGGATTAGGGAAATGTGTTGGTTCTAGTCCAAATCCAAGATTCATATATCCACGATTACTATTGCGAAAATATATACGTGAATGATAAGTAGGCCGATTCCTGTGGGGATATATTAATAGATATCATTAGCAATTGATTTAACTCTATCTCTTTATGTAATATTAATATTTGTGACTTTTTAAAACCCTGCCAATTACTAGACACTAATTATGAAAATATTCAGAAATTATAAATATACCAGATAGGCTTAAAGTTTTTTTGTAGAAAATCTTCGTATCCATTAAACGTACAAATTATTTGGAGAACTTCTCCCCAATATTACCTTCCAAATGAGGTAATAAGGTTGTGGGAAATATACTGGGTGTTAAAAAAAGAGTGTAAAATATTTCAGGAGGTAATAGTATGAACCAAAATAAGCAGAAAAGTCTTAATAAACCTGGGTCCGCAAAGTAACGGTTGCGGAGATATGGATTACTATTCGTTTTTCAAACATTTTATTTTATTAGAATAAACCGACAAAGAAAGCTTTTAACAAACAAAAAACAAAGTGCCCTCGTCCATTTCCAAGCAGGCACGACATCTTTTTCTCAATGATATTCGAACTCTTTCGAAAACACCCTCCTTGGTTTGGATTTCTTGACACTTTTGATTAATCCGTAGCTGCAGCTCTTCCAGGCTATTTACAGGAGTACCATACACTAATGTCTTCAAATATCCCCAAACAAAGAAACCTAGAGGGTTCAGATCAGGTGATCTTGGAGGCCAAAAACAGGTCCGGCCCTTCCTACCCATCTATGTGGAAAAGTTTGGTGTAAATGCTCTCTAACGGCCATGGAAAAATGAGCTGGAGCACCATCATGTTGGAACCACATTGCCTCTAATTCAAAGGAATGTCTTCCAAAAACTCATACAGTGTGTTCTGCGGAAGTTGAGGTAATCAGGGCCTGTTAATCGGTTTGGTAAAACAACAGGACCTAGAAACCTGTCACCTACAATACCCATCCAAATGTTTATTGAAAAACGTGCTTGATGTCCAGATTATATCAGAGCATGAGGATTTTCGTCGGCCCAAATATGCGTATTGTGAAAATTAAACACTCCATTTCTTGTGAACCCAGCCTCATTAGTAACAAGAATGTTTGCAAGAAAACGAGGGTCTTC
This sequence comes from Monochamus saltuarius, assembly GCA_025584915.1. NCBI lineage: Eukaryota > Metazoa > Arthropoda > Insecta > Coleoptera > Cerambycidae > Monochamus > Monochamus saltuarius. The sequence goes on from CM046721.1 coordinate 19,642,051, forward strand.
AGCGTCATGACGTAGAAATGAGCGGCAAAAAACCAGACGTGCTTGATAATCATTTATTGGATTTAAGACTTGTACTCGTTGTACATGGTATGGATAGAGCAGTTGCTCGTGAAGGATTCTCCAAACAAGAGGACCACTAATTCCTACCTCGGCTGATATTCTCCGCACACTCGTACCTGGATTCTGCTCTACCAGTGCTAGAATTTCTTCTTCTGCTCTAGGAGTGGGTACCGACCTTGGTCTTCCGGATAAATGGCACTGTTTGCTCAAGGAACCGGTATCACGCAATCTTTGGTGAATTATTCCAAACATGCGTCGTGAAGGCATCTGGCAATTTGGATAAGCATGCATAAAGACACCGCGTTTCTATGGAGTTCCCATTAGCACGACCATACATGAAATGCATGTCTGTTAATTCTGCGTTAGAGTAACCAGCCATAGCGGAAGAAAATTTGTGCACTGAGAACAACAGTCAAATACGTACTGTTTATTTCACTAAACATCAACCAACTATTATAAGAAAATACACAACATTTTTGCAAAATAAAAAAAGGGCTAAAAATCAAAACATTCCATATCTCCGCAACCGTTACTTTGCGGACCCATGTTTATTGAGACTTTTCTGTTTATTTTGGTCCATACTAGTACCTCCTTAAATATTTTACACTCTTTTTTTAACACCCTCATCAAGTTCCATAAATAATGCAAAAGTTAAAATCTCGTCGTATGTAAAAGGAATAAGTATAATGCATAAAAATTAAAAAAGACGTGTTTACAAGTTTTTACTAATTTCTAACATTTATACATAGTTTTCTAAATGACTTGCCAAATGCATCTAGAAGATGATTTCTTTTATCATAGGACATGCGTTTTTCTTGTAAACGACTGAAGCAAAGTAAGCGAGTTTATTTAAACTTAAAATTATGTAGGTCTATTACCCTGGCAAGCTAACATCAGCGGATATTTAGTTGCTATTTAGGTGCTAATTTACCAATTTCAATTTTGTACCTTGTGCCGTGTTTGAAAAATTGTGGCTCCTAGAATAATATTTCGCTAGCAAGCCATCGAATTACTTCGCAACTAACAACGATAGCAAGGTGATTTTTGCATCACATTTTGTTGCTCGTCGAGTACCTTCTGATAATGTATAGATTTTTTGAAAATAAAAGAAAAATTGCCCATCAACTCATACAGTCAGTTAAAAATTTGCTGCTGCCTTGCGCTGTCTAAAAACGAAAAATAAAATGCGACCGCCGAAAACAAGTGGCAGATAATGTTACTGTTTTGTTGCTAATTTGTTCCACCAGTTTCAATTTTGTACCTTGTGCTGTTTTCGAGTAAAATGGTGGCCCCTATAATAATATCATGCTAGCAGGCCATCGAATTACTCCGCAAGTAAGAACGACAGCAAAGCGGTTTTTGTCGCTCGTGGAGTACCTACTTTCTGATTGTGTAATCGACACTGGAAAACGAAAACCTGTAATTGGTATGACAGTGGTCCTGTTGAATAAAATACTATAATTGAAAGGACAAAAAGATAACAAACCATTCGAACAGGTCAACTGCTGTTAGCGAATTAGCAAAAAATGGTGTGCAAGAACAACAGTTGCTGAAAGTTACTGTTTCTGACAATTCAAATTCTTCTTAAACGTCGACCAAGAACAACACAATAAGATCATAAATAGTATGCCTGGTAATAATATTTTCTATAGTAGAAAAAAACAATTACTGTATTTATCGTGCTGTCAATTCAAAAGTGTTATAAAGTGCCATTTCCATTTTTCCTCTGTAACCATTTTCTGGTACATTTCGTTCGCTTCCTTTGTAACTGTATTTAGTAAATGATAAATTAAATAACAATTAACTGATGCTCTAGCATTTTTGTAGTTGTTTTAATGTTACAAGTTAAAAATATCTACTGAATAATTTTGAAAAATTTGTGTTTCATATAGAATGTCTTTCATATCAATTCTTGGCAAAATTTGCTGATAAATTCAGCTTTAATTTTTTTCTTAATAATTCTCGTGTGTGTAAAACGGCTTGTAAATAGTAAAATTGTAGCAAATTCTCGACAACTTTCTCGTACCTACTTACAAGTATCATATAATATTTATAGCCGTAAAAAGTCATAAAATTTAATGACTAAAGTTTATCATATTAATTAAAAATAATCTTTATAGCTGATTAAATTAATACCTTTTGGGTCAGTAAAGCGATGTGAAAGGACACTGAAATTCCAATTATAAATTATGTAATGCAAAGTTTTTACTTTGAAATACTGAAATATATAGTTTTATGGCAAAAATACATAATGCCCATATAAATTGTCATGAAAATAATTGAATGAAATGATATCAATAAGTAAATGAAGAGTTGAATTTAAAAAGTAAGAGCCTATTGATTGTAAAAAAAGACAAATGAGGAAAAGGAATGAATCTATTGTTTGTGAGGCTTACCAGAACACAACAAAATATTTGTAAAGGTTTCCAGGAACATTTTTATTTTAAAGTTGTTTTAATTTTTTTTCTACCTACATATATTTGAAAAATTAAAAAAATAAAAATATTTCACTCAAATTATAAGTCATGAAACTTATAAAACCAATAAGCAGTCTACAAATATTGTTTGTTGAACATAACATTCATAAATGGTTAACTTTCGAAACATTGGTTTGTCTCAATATTCTTGGAAATCAAGTAGACAGGAATAGTTTATAATGTTTTTCAAATATATTAGAAACGAAAAAAGATTTTACTCCTTTTACATTTAGTATATTGTGTATATGTTACATATTTATATAAAGCATCTTATGACCCACATAGCACCAAACATTGCTCGAATATTTAAATCAGATTCTATACACTCAAATAATATTCAGAACTAGTTTTGAACATTTATCGGTCAGTGGTCGCGCGGTTTAAGGCGTCAGTACTTGAATCGAGGTGACTAGATTGGAGTTGGTTCGCGCCCAGCTGCCGGTAGACCGTATATAAGCTATATTCGTGGAGTGGATTGGCACCCTCTCTGCGGGTATGGTAGGGTGGAATAATGTTAGCTTGGGTCAATGTGAGAGATTGATACCGGTTGATATTTGACTACCCCCCTAATTAATGAGGTTTTCCAGGTTTCATTCCTGCACTGAATGGTGGTTAGGGCCTACCAACGTAAGTCGTTCCTGGGCGCAAATGCGGCCTGCTTAATAATAATATGCCGCCCCCTCTCCCGCACAAGTCTTCGACTTCTGAGCTAATCCTCGTGATTAGAATGAGGGGTAGAGATATTATTATTATTATTTTTTTTTTTTCCAGTAAACACCTTCCGAAGCTCCGACACATTCGGAGATGTTCTGGAGAGTCAATGACCACTCTTCACTCCGTGGAGTCAGTAATCATTGCGCCCGTAAAGCGTGTGTTCTGAGCAGACGTAGCGAACCAAGGACGATTGCCTTCTGCATTCTGCCGGCTAAGATCTCTGCCGAATTTCGACAAGCCGGTATGATCTTTAAGTCAGAAAGCAACGTATGTCTCATTCCACCCAGGACGCCTATAATTAGCACCACAATCTTAACAGAGTGGTCTGGATACAGCCTGCGGAGCTCGGAGAGAAGATCTCGATATTTCCTCCGTTTTTCCTCCTCTTAGGACGATGTTGTTCTCTGCGGGAGCCGAGAACTCAATCACAAACATCGTCCTAAGCTGGTGGTCGAGGAGGACTACATCAGGCTTATTGGCTTGGATTTGCCTGAGGGTGGGGAATGAATAGTTCCAATAAATTCGGCACTTCTCATTCCCCACTACGGATTCTATATCCCCCGGAGCATAAGGCAGCACTGGCGTCTCGTCTATCTCATACGAGTGTCGTAAATGATAATACAACACCCGTAAGGCTGAATCGTGTCTTTGGATATACGCTGTGGCCGCATATACCGGACAAGCAGACAGGAGATGCATAAGCGTCTCCGGCGCTAGGCGGCAGGCCCTGCAGCTGGTATCAGGAACCTCGATACCCAAGACACGACTACGATAGACGAGTGTGTTCATTACACCATCTTGGCAAGCCATTATGAATCCCTCGGTCTCAGAGTTCAGCCCCGCTGACCTCAAAAAAGCGAAGGTCGGCTTTTCAGATATTATTATTATTATTATTATTATTTTTTTCCAGTAAACACCTTCCGAAGCTCCGACACATTCGGAGATGTTCTGGAGAGTCAAGCAATGACCACTCTCCACTCCGTGGAGTCAGTAATCATTGCGCCCGTAAATCGTGTGTTCTGAGCAGACGTAGCGAACCAAGGACGATTGCCGAACCAAGGACGATTGCCTTCTGCATTCTGCCGGCTAAGATCTCTGCCGAATTTCGACAAGCCGGTATGATGTTTAAGTCAGAAAGCAACGTATGTCTCATTCCACCCAGGACGCCTATAATTAGCACCACAATCTTAACAGAGTGGTCTGGATACAGCCTGCGGAGCTCGGAGAGAAGATCTCGATATTTCCTCCGTTTTCCTCCTCTTTTAGGACGATGTTGTTCTCTGCGGGAGCCGAGAACTCAATCACAAACATCGTCCTAAGCTGGTGGTCGAGGAGGACTACATCATTATTATTATTATTATTATTATTATTATTATTATTATTATTATTATTATTATTATTATTATTATTATTATTATTATTATTATTATTATTATTATTATTATTATTTTTTTTTCCAGTAAACACCTTCCGAGGCTCCGACACACTCGGAGATGTTCTGGAGAGTCAAGCAATGACCACTCTCCACTCCGTGGAGTCAGTAATCATTGCGCCCGTAAATCGTGTGTTCTGAGCAGACGTAGCGAACCAAGGACGATTGCCTTCTGCATTCTGCCGGCTAAGATCTCTGCCGAATTTCGACAAGCCGGTATGATCTTTAACTCAGAAAGCAACGTATGTCTCATTCCACCCAGGACGCCTATAATTAGCACCACAATCTTAACAGAGTGGTCTGGTACAGCCTGCGGAGCTCGGAGAGAAGATCTCGATACTTCCTCCGTTTTTCCTCCTCTTTTAGGACGATGTTGTTCTCTGCGGGAGCCGAGAACTCAATCACAAACATCGTCCTAAGCTGGTGGTCGAGGAGGACTACATCAGGCTTATTGGCTTGGATTTGCCTGAGGGTGGGGAATGAATAGTTCCTATAAATTCGGCACTTCTCATTCACCACTACGGATTCTATATCCCCCGGAGCATAAGGCAGCACTGGCGTCTCGTCTATCTCATACGAGTGTCGTAAATGATAATACAACACCCGTAAGGCTGAATCGTGTCTTTGGATATACGCTGTGGCCGCATATTATTATTATTATTATTATTATTATTATTATTATTATTATTATTATTATTATTATTATTATTATTATTATTATTATTATTATTATTATATTATTAAAAGAATATACATTTTTCAATATACACATGCAAATATACATCAAATGTTAAATAAATATTACCTAATATTTCTGTATATTTATTTAACATTCAAAAAGTCATATTTGTTTTGGAATATATTTAATATGTTGAGTGAATATTTGAAAAATGATATTCTGTAGCAAATATTTATTACATGTGCTATACCAAATATGTATGAAATATCTGTGGAATAATATTTATATAATATAGAGAAATAGATATTCATATGTGCATACGTAAAAAATGTTGGAAAAATATTGCATAACACTAATTTATGAAATTATGTTCATGTAAAATATAAATTTAGATATTTTTAATAAATCTACATTACACGGATATTTTTGGTGCTACGAAACGGAAAGTTACAATAATATATAGAATAATTTTTTGTAGCAGGTATACACCTACCTAAAGCTACATTTTTTTTATATATTCATATAACTACTTTGTTAAATCTGTCACTAGATATTTTTATTTTAAACCAACATTGTATTTTATCGTAATATATAACTAGCTGTATATTATATTACATATATTGTATAACATTTGAATAGGTAAGTTTTTTTAATCTACCGCGTTTCGGCACGGTTTTCTGAATGTTGGTACTACCTATTCAGTTTAAAGCTTAAAGGTTGGTATATTCCAATAACAAAGTGTAGTGAAGTGAGAGGTCGCCATTTTCCACGCTTTGCAGCATTTACATTTATATCAATTTATATGAGGGTATATAATGTGATTATATGTATGTTTGCAATACTGTTATTGTGATTATACTGATTATTAGCTTTAGGTGTTTAGCTGGGATTCAGCAAAGAAAAAACAACAATTTAAATCCTTAAAATTAGCACAAACTATAATAGGTGAGTTAATTTATTTGCAAATCATGAAACCTCAAAATAATTTTGTATAAACTTTGCAGAAGCTGTGAGGTTGAACACACCCACCAAAATGTCAACAGCGTGTGATACAATAAATTGTATAAAGCTATGGCTATGGTGTCCAGATAAAATTGAAGGATGCAGAAAATCTATGAAATAACATTAATATGTATTATTAAGGTCAATATATGATTGAAAATTCGTCATTAGACTTTTATTTTATCACTATTTGAGTAAAACATAATATATTGGGTGTATCACTTTTTTGCTTGTAGAAGGATTTTGTAATTCTGATTTTTTGTATCTACTACTTATCGGTTTGTTTGTTTGATAGTCTAAGAGCCAGTGGCCGGCAACCTATAAGTAAATGATTATACCTGAAATTTTGCACAGTGAGTCTCTTATACCTATCATTCATGATGTGGGACTCGCTAAGCCCGGCGAGGCCGACTCAAGAGTTACTCAGGTGCGAGAAGTATGAAAATGTAATCAACTTCGTAATTAAATTAACAAAGCTGCCGTTTGAAAATTTTAAAATATACAATTATTATTATATAAAATAAACAAAGGCAGACGATTACCGTGCTTCTAAGATCATGGCAGACACTTGTGGAATTGGCAAAAATTATAAATTTCAAAAGTATTTGATTAAATCTGATTTTTGACGTTAAAGAACTGTCAGAAATGTCAAGCATTGTAATCGACACCACCAAATCTCAGAACCTGTACCAGAAATAAAGGTTGTTTGTTACTTATATTATTTTAATATAAAAGGTGCTAAATGTAATAATAAATAAAAATAAATGCCTAATTTGTTAGATCTTAAATTTTAACATTATCAAACTTCACCTTTGTTAATTTAATAACGAAGTTGGTTAAATTTTCATACCTCTCGCACTTGAGTAACAGTTGGGTCGGCTTCATCACCTCATGAATGATAGGTATAAGAGACTCACTGTGCAAAATTTCAGGTATAATCATTTACTTATAGGTTGCCGGCCACTGGCTCTTAGACTATGATATATGAGTTTATATTATATCATGAAATGTTTTCTTACCATTAAGATTAAAGGAAAAGGTGGATCACCTGGTATAGGTATATTTTAAATATTTCTTGAATATGCATATACATTTTAAACATATTTATCAAATATACGTTTTAACATTTATCCAATATCACTTTTTGAATATTAATTGCAAATATTCTACCAATGTTCGTACAGTACTCATTTGAATATTATAACAATATTTATACAACATGAAAATGCCTGACATTTGAACCACTATGTGACTTGTTTTAAATCAGTTCTGAATATTTATACAACATATTGATATTGTTTTGAGATATGCTGGGAATGTTGTAGGGATGTGGAAGTGCTATGTGGGGACTACGGTGGTGAAGGGGTACCTTTAAAATTATGAAATTATTCAATATGTTCTTAAGACAATATCAACATATTATTATTGTAACTGTAAAAATATATGGGGTGTTCTATTATAAAAGATTTGTTAAACTAACAATACTCTTCAATGCAACTGCATAAATGGATCTAAATAAATTATTACTATTTTGCCCTTCTGGACAGTCTGAAACGGAGGGGAGGGTAGCAAAAAGGCTACAGCACTTAGTCCCCATTTGGCCCCCTGTACCTCCTCCCATTAGGAGATCAATCCACCTGAGCCGCCAACCAACCTAATAAGGAGAAAAAGGTGGTGACGTTGCTCAGGGGGATCTCTCTAATGTAGGTCATAGAAGGCCATCGTTCTCCCAACACGCATTTTCTTATTGACGAGATGGCAGTGCACTCACAGAGTACATGAAGTATTGTCTCGTCTTCCTGATCGCAACCCCTACAAAGTGGTGTTTCACACTTCCGATGTAATAGAGAAGCTTCCTTAGCCAGCAATGTCCAGTTTGAATACCTGTCACCAGACGAAGATTTATCCTAGATATAGCCAGGTACTTGGCTGTATCCTTGCAGGGGTACTCTAGGAAATGCTTAGCAAATTAAAAGCCATTTGTTTCATCCCAACGTCTCCTAAACTCTTTGTGCGTGTCTTCTTTGATGAACTTCAACAAATGCTGACAACAGAAGCATACTGGAGGAACCAAGTCCAAAAATATTGAGACTCCATGCACTCCTAGCCAACTTGTTAGCTACTTTATTGCCATTGCACCGGTCGTGTCCCTTTACCCAGCATACAAATATGCTGTTGTTGGTTGAAGCCACTACCAGTGCCTGTTGTCATTCCCATGCTGATCTAGTTGTTATCTTATGATTACGTAAGATCAGTAGTGATTGTCTACTATTTGTGTTGATTCTAATAGTTTTGCACGTTGTATGTCTACGGGCAATTTCATTGGCGGCTATCGTTATACTTGCTAATTCCGTTTGTACCACGGTAACATGCCTATCCATTGCCCACTTGTATCAAATATGTAAGGATCTGGAATAAATCCCACAACCTGCACCTTCCTTTTTTTTTCATCCGTCTGTGAAGATGTTGATTACATCTTTCCTGGCGGTCTCTTTATTCCTGATAAGTACCGTGTAGGGTGTCAAACACAAACTTGGCAGAAATACTGTCAGTGTCTGCCTGCAAAAGGGGCATCTTCCTGACGAATACCAGTATTTTTGAGGCTAAGCCCTTATAATGGAATGTATTAATTTGACAAATACAGGGTGATTCTTGTGTTTTCAACATGTACGGATAAACGTAGAAAATTATAGCTGGAAACAAATAATGACGAATAGTGAAAAAGAAAATGTAATAAAATATTTTTAGTTTCAGAAAATTTATCAGTTTACAAAATTTTTATGAATTTGTTGTTTACAAAATCTAAAAAGTAATCATTTCCATACATATAAGTATTGATGGATCTCAAAATTGTTTCTTTTCTTACGTTAAAAACCAGCTATGTTCTGATGTAAAAATCCATAAGATTTTCGTTTTTGCTATGAATTTATAAAAAATATTGAAGTACACAAAAAAGTTTGGATGTTTTACCCACCCCTAAATAAATTGCACTGATTTCTTTTTATATTTTCAAAAAAGTTATGGGTTTCATTCATCAATATATCTCCACGCTTTTGGAAAATACTACTTAAAAACTGTCATCAAGAACTAACCTTTTACACCCCCTATGTCAAAAAACGTTTTAGGATACATATTTATATAGACTTAGTATGAGATGTAGAAAACGCAGTTAAATTTATGCATATAGGTTAAGAATCGGCCTGTATATGTATTTTATAAACAAATCCCTTATTGATTTACACAATTTCTCCTGTAGCTTAACATTTATTTTAATTAAATTAAAAAATATATCACACATATCAAATATATTCATTCAACAAGTATTCAGTTTAACTGAGTGGATCAATGTGGATTAGTTCATCGCCATTATTTGGGATATAAAACCATGTTTGTTAATATACTTGATTCACTTAACAAACATGTCTTATGCCAGGCAAAAATGCAACAAAATATTTTGTTAACTAAAATAATAATTTTGTTGCAAAGTGAATATATTGGTAATGAATTTAACTTTAACAAAATACTTTTATTTATATGACACTCTTTTATTTGAGCTAAATATAATTTTGTTAAATAAACGAAGTTTTTCTCTGCGTGCACTTTTGAAATTCGCTTCATATATTATAGCATCTTTATTATATTTGCGTTCAAAAATGTGCTTCCTTTTACCTAATGATAAAAAAGGATAGCCGCAAGTAAATCCTTGGCGAAATTACTATGTTTGCCCTCTTTTTCTCCATTAGGTATTTTTATCAGTATTTTTCACAATTTACTCCGGAAGATAAATTTCCGTGAACTAGAATTTTTTAATAACCATTCTTTCAGCACATCTCATTATAAATATGGTATATGAACCTGTTTAATACGAAGTCCCAAATTCTAAACACGTAGACTCCACGTGATAACTTCTACTTGAACTTATTATGATTAACAGGGTATCAGCTATATAATATAGTCTTCTCGATTCGCTATGGATGAACTTTATGGAGGGTGATGTAGATTATGCACAAAGATACTTTATAAAGTCAAGCCATTTGGAAATCCTCGGTAGTGTTATTGCAGAAAAATCTGACATTATAACAAAATAAACATCTTAATATTTAATTTTTAATTTCAAAAACAATTCTTCGACAACTATAACCATAGAAACACAGTTCTGGTGTTCAGAATTTTTAGATCTCACCAAAGAGTTTAACTGCGTGTTCTATGAAATTCCTACAAATAAATTGCGATACTTTAGTTTTACAACTCATACCATTGACTTAATAATGTCATATCATAGTAACAGGCAACAATATGTAATGTATGACGTTCCATTGATGACTCTTTAACTATTTAGTTTCCAGATGATGCATCACACTAACAAGGCCTTCAACTGAATTAGTTACTTTATAGAATTAAACAAATGGTTTTATTCTAATAGTCTAATAGAGTCAAAAAGGAAACTATGATATTTATCTTGCGGGATATTGATGATCAATTGGAAAATCCGGAATCTGTCAGATTTCTGGAAGTACATTTAGGCCCTAAGTTATTATGGAATCACCGCAAATCATATATGCAACAAAATTTCTAAAAATCTGCTAGTAATTTGACTCCGCTACCAACTTTGAATACAGCATGCCATGGCCCCATTCATTCAGTTTTATCTTATGCTATCCTCATATGGGGCCATGCTACTTCAGTTTCTAGTGTATTTTGTTTGTAAAGAAAAGCTACAGAATAATATCAGGATTCAAATTCAGAGATGATTTATTCTATTGAAAATGTTAACTCATTTTGTGATTTCGTACTTGAGGCTCAGTAGAACCAGAAATGGAATAGCATATTGGAATATTAATGCGCAGCCAAGTCTATTAAAGCAGCCAAGACATTAAATCTACTTTACTGCCAAGTTAAACACATAATATTTTCGCCGTTCAATTTTAATTTTATCATAATAGCAAACAAAGCTATTTATTTTATATTATTAAAAAATTAAATGATAGTTTTTTCATGAATAATGATAATTTCAGCTGGCTGTCTATGGTTGCTATGATAACATTAGTAAATAAATAACTTAGATATACAGTAATTGTCATATTGTTTGAATTGAATCCTTAAATATAACTATTTATTATTTGAGATGGAAGAATTTTTAATAACATCGCCAGAAACCATTGAATCAGCAAAGTAAATAAAATGTAATTTATTACCAGAAAAATCAAAGAAGATATGTCAGCAAAATTATAAAAAAAATGATTATTGGGCTGAGAATAACATTATTCTTCAGAAAATGTACTATTGCTATATTTTTCTGAATTAAACAAAAGTATGAAATCTTCTTCATTATGGTCAATACATGCGATGCTCAGAACTACCTTGAATGTCTACAACATTATTGGAAAATATCTAAAATTAAAAACATTCCTGAAACTGCAATCGGATGCTAAAAAATCACAAAATCATCATGGAGGCCCGTGTGGATACGTATTTAGATACAAAAGTAATTATAAATAAAATATTTTTGTAAACAAAGAATACTATTATCATTTTAAGTGGCAATGATTTTTGCCTTATGTCAAATAAAAATTGGAGATATGGGAAATAGAATGGTGATTATTCTGTCAACTACAAGAATAATGAAAAAAGATCATTTATTGTAAGCGAATATTTAGACATATATCGGAAATATAGTAGCGCAAGATCTACACAAATAGTAACAGGTCTTTTTTTAAATATTCAAATGGTAAAGCAAGTTGCTGCGTTTCTCAAATTGAAGTATGCTCACGACTATTTCACTCATCTTAAAATTTCCACATACTCTGACCAATCACAAATCAAAGACAGCTTGTATTATCGGGAGTAATATCATAAGAGCTCAGATGAAGTTAAATTACTTACGAAAGTAAGTACGAGAAAACAAGAATAAAAAAATATCAGGCTCAAAATCTGAGCTCGAATAACTTGGTAAGACAATTTCATGAATAGAATAATGTCCAAATTGATGATTGGCTTTTTTTAATATTATTAGGGATACAATTTTCGATTTCATTTTCTAATTATTTTTCACACGTATTACCAAATCGAGACATTTGGATACATTTGTGATTTTGACATCTAACAATTTTAAACTGACGTTATTTTTAATAAATAAAATAACATAGCGTTGCTATGATAACGTAATTTATCCGTTTTTTATCCAGTTGCATTTTCTCTTCCTTCCTATTTAGCCGATAGCAAATCACGTGTTTTGTGTTTGTTAATGGGATTTTTTATACATGAGTGGAATTGTCGTGAAAACACCGGCTGTTCAATTATTATGATTGGTATATCAGCTCTGTGTTTTCAACGACGTAACCATAAATCACAAAACAAAGTGTGAAGTTTAATCTATGGTGTGATAGTTTGACAAAATATAATTGTAACTGCAGACGTTAAAATCAGTCGTTTCGTGCTACTTCAAATGTAGTTATAAACAAAAATATTGATAAAAATATACCCAGGAACACAACAAACTCTAAATCTTATACATATATGCATACAATTTATGACGTTCTGTGGGGAACGCAACTATAAATTAGATTTAGAAAATAGCAACGAAAATTTAGCATTCATTCTAAAAGACTGGACATCAATATGCGGAAAAAAGAGTGTTATTAAAAGCATATGGAAAACTACTGCAAAATTAGTACAAGAAAAATATTTTACCGGACATTGTTTCTGTGGAACTTCAGCTACACTATTAATAAATTCAGGAGCTGATATCGCAACTTTAAAATAGCATGGTGAATGGAAATCTTAAACGGTAGGTGCTGAAGGCTTCACTGAGTAGTCCATAACTAGTAAATGAGTTGTTAACAAAACATTTTTTTTTCTTTAGTTTTGTTGGGTTTTTGCCACACTTCTGAAAAAATAATAAAGATTAATTAAACAAGCCCTTGCGCCAAACGGAACAGTCAAGGGTTATTTTCGAAACTAAGTTTGCCTAACCAAAAAATCTCACACTGAAAAAAGCAGATAAGTAAAAATAACAAAAATCACATCACTATCGCGCACTTCCGTGTTATTGACGTTTCGAAAAACTCTCTGTTTTCGTTCTCAAAATCGTAGTAAAAATTTTTTTAAACGAGTAGATTGAAACGATTTTTTAAATAATTCAACCACTTTGGAAGATTCAGTAATTCATAAACCATCTACTAGAGTGAAAACATTTCAACTTACATAGACGAAGTAAACAAACAAATAAAAAAAAGTATATGATTTTGCTTAGATAATACATTAATTAGTGATTCAGTGCTTGACCTTTAGTACTATAGTTATAAAACATTATTATAAAATTAGAAGTAATAATATGAATAACTTGCTTAGAATTATACTAAATTATTTATTAATATAGTAAAATAATGCAATTTTCTTTTTAGATACAACTACAAGTAACTAATTTATATTTAGAATATAATTAATTAACAGTCCCTGGATTTACTTTAAATATAGATAACTTACAGCAGTTTTATTATCTGGCAACATATTGAATTTATAATTTATCATTTCGACGAAGCCAGACTTATTTAAAAATATTTATAAACACGTTTTCAATATAAAACAGAAATAGAATTTTCCGATCTTGGCAAAGACACCCGTATTGACATTGTTCAAGTAATCTTACATGGAAAATTTATAAACATCAATGTTTATTCTTAGGAACAAAGCCCTCTTATCTGCAGATTTGTGTATGTTTATAGAATGTGATAATTGAAATATAAATTTTTATTTTAGATAAGTATTAAGTAAATTAGAGATTAAAAATTTAAATTTACAATACAAACAGCTGTTCAAGAGGATTTAGGAATATATGACTTATAGTAACATTATTACATATATGTATTTTTAATGCTGTAACAACACATGATTTTTCAAATGTTGTACAATGTATGATAAATAAAATATATTTTAGCTAAATAGTAAAATAATAATAATAAATTTATCAGAATAAAGATTGTATGACATGGTGTAACATTTAAAATAACTTTTTATTTAATATTATAATTAAAGTCGTTCATACAAGCAAAATGTGCAGTTTTCTACATATAAAACTAAAAATTAGAACATGTTCTATTTTTATAAAATTATGAATACATTTTTATGTGATCAATAATATAACGTCGAGTGCATCTTTCCTATGTTTGTTTAATTTATAGATTATTGGTTATAATAAAAATGATTATTATTAATGTTTATAAAAAACTAAATATATTAAAAAATGCTTATATAATTCTATGCAAAATTTTATATACAATTGTATAGTTGTGTCATACGGCATTTAGAATAATAACTTACAGGGCATATTGTGTAAAATTTTTGTGAAATGTAATTTTCCGCAATATATTACGAAATTCTATTCCACCATCTTTGTGTGTAGCAGGTGTGGATTCTAGAGTTTTTTGAACAGTATATACAATCTTCCGAAATATTATTGGGAATGGAGTCCAAAGTTAAAGGATACCAATTTATTGGCACGTCTACGTTTCGGCTGTATTTAAGTCTTCTTCAGGACAGTCCAAGAAAAATTTTCCATGTAAAATACAAATATACAGGGTGTTAAAAAGGAGTGTAAAATATTTCAGGAGGTAATAGTATGAACAAAAAATAAGCAGAAAAGTCTTAATAAACATGGGTCCGCAAAGTAACGGTTGCGGAGATATGGACCACTATGCGTTTTTCAAACATTTTATTTTATTAGAAATAAACCGACAAAGGAAACTTTTAACAAAAAAAAAAAAGTTGCAGAAGATGTTGAAAGTGCCCTCCGCCCATTTCCAAGCAGGCACGACATCTTCGTCTCAACGATATTCGAACTCTTTCGAAAACACCCTCCTTGGTTTGGATTTCTTGACACTTTTGATTAATTGGTAGCTGCAGCTCGTCCAGGCTATTTACAGGAGTATAGATAATAGATATAGGTATAGATAACTGGCTCTGCATGCCGCAATAACGACCCATACTCAAGTTATGAAAGTTCGTTTTTCCACGGTCGGGAGTAGAAATCAGTTTCTATGACATCAAAATTAAAACAGAAGCAGTGGATTATTCCCAAGGGAGTATAATGCTCCCAAGGGAGTTTACATTATGGAGAACGTTTTTCATGCAAAAAAAAGATAACATTGAAATTATTTATTGACATTTAAATTAAATGTTACATTTGTACAATTTTCAAAATTAATATTAGAAGGAATATTACTTTCGCTTACATTTACAGTTTTTGTGATTGCGCTAGAGTGGTACCTACTAAAACCTGATTAGCAATTTTGGTCTTATTTTCAATGGAGTTCTCGACATAACCCTCAGCGACTGTCGTTGATATCCAACCAGCATGACGCTTTATTGTCGTGATATCCACACCAGCATCTGCCAGTAATGTCGCTGAAGATCTTCGTAAGAAGTGACCAGTATAACATGCAACATCATGTAATTTTAAATACGAAGCTACTACACTCAGAATTTTTCCCATGGTATTCTTGCCAACTGGATGAAAAATGTTTTAACATCCGCTGAAATCTTGTTCTCAATTTGTTGTAGATAAGAATTGTGCTCCCTACGTATACGTGATTTCAAATTTCTTCTTAAAGTTATTTATTTATTTATTTTAAATACAACATCCCACGGGACTAATCTAGTTACCGGATGGGGATACAATACAGTAGATGTAGATAACAAAATTATAATAAGGTTTAGGTACAATTTGAAACAAAACTTAGTCAAAAAATATAAAATTGAAAAGAAAACATATTAAAACACAATATCTACGATTTATATTATAGAGTCATAACTATAAGAAAAAACCCAGATGTATCACTAAAATGATTATACAATAAAAAGAAACAATTGTACAACACACATTTCTATAAGAAATACATAAAAGATACGCCTAAGAATTAATATTTTTGATTTGCTGAATAGAACAACAAATACATCAAGCGAATAACCGATATTATGGTAATGTTTCATTATTTGGTATAATGATGACGAGATCATAGGGTTTGTGCGAGCTAAACTCACAAATTGAGTAAATATCTACCGGTATAGCACTGAGATCAACTGCCAGTAACTCCTCCTCTACGCTTAGTATTCGTTTTTTCAAAATTTCGATTTTTACGGAAAACATATTTATTGGTGTCGAAAAGCTCTGAGTTGTGAATACGGTCACATAACCTAGTTTCAGAAAAAGCGTAATGATATACCTATTATTGCCTAAACAAAATGTCCGCAGCAGATGTGTCTTAGAGCGTAGACCTCGTGCATTTTGATAGTAACATGCTAAGGGTATTTGCGAACAGTCTGGTAAGTCACATATATTATTAGATCTGTTCCAACAGCCGTCGAGAACTGGTTCAGAACCGCGAAAAATGTTTGACCAACACTGTCTTACATCGCATTCGCCGAGAGTACATTAAAAACTGATCTGACTGACTAGTTTTGGACGGTTCGGAATCGATTCTTGCTGTTGTTGGAACAAACCTATTGTTTCGTTGCTACTGAGGACTTAATTTGTTTGATCTGAGTATGTCATGATGGTATGATTGATATCTAATTTTAAATCAGGCTGTTTTTTTATTTAAGTTCACACAGTTTATACATTTCTCAAAATCAGAATGACAACTCGACAACTGATGGCTCTGTGCACACCAAGAACAGCTGTAAGTCTTTGAGGGTATACAGGGTGTTTGCTTTATAAACTATGGTCCAAAAATGTTCTGTTACAAAAGTACGGAGTGTTAAAGTTTTCGAAAAAAAAAGGAAAATAATCAATATTTTGGAGACTGTTTTAGATATTTCCATGAGATTTGGTATGTAGTGGCTATTAATAAAGGGGCATATTTTTTTTGCAACATAAACATAATTTCTATCTTTAACAGTGGCGTGCTCACGAGCACCGACTTTAATATTTTTAAAGAAAATAATGGTACGCCAATGGTTTCTCTCAGATAAAAATTATTTTTGAATTCCCCGTTCAATTTTAAAAATAAGAGCCCTCTTGAGTTTTTGAACTGCCATGCTCCGTTTTTGTGAAAAAATGAAAAACCGTTGGATTGTCTGAAATAATTCATGTAATTATTATAGGATACAACTTTGCAATACATCTAGTTGACCTGGAATATGTCACTTGCTTTATGATTTGATATTTCAATCAACTTTTTATCGTTAAAATCTGTTTACAGTGAATATCTTATTTTTACAAACTCGCAGTTGTCAGTGCCCTTGCGCGCGCCATTGTTAAAGATGGAAATTATATTTCTATTGCAAAATATGCACCTTTAACCACTACATACAAAATTTCATGAAAATATATAAAGCGGTTTCGAAAACATAAATTTTTCTCCTTTTTTTCCTAAAACTTTAACGTCCTGTATTTTTGTAACGGAACATTTTTGAACCATCATTTATGGAACAAACTGTCATTAATTTTCGATGTAGAATCACCCTCTTAAATATTCGCGTATAATTTAGGTACATCCTGTATTGATATTGATTGATATACATGGTGTCCCAGAATAGAAGGCCATCATTAACCACATATGCTTTCGACAAAAATAATGCGACTTTCCTTATGCCACTTTTTATTTGGGCGACCCTGTTTCAATATACAGGGTGTTAAAGTTACATTTTAAAAAACTATTTTTGTTAATAACCCCATTGTATTATAAGATACACACATGACATTTTGCACGTACGTTTATCTTATTCCGGTATACTTATCATGTAATTTTGGTGAAAGAAATCGAAGGACTAATAGAGGTAACTGATGCAGTACCCTTTATCCCATTCAATTATTTCTAAGTACGCCTATGCAGCTTTTTCTTGAAATATCAAACGTAGAATCTTCTTCTGATCATTTTATCTATTTTGTAATTTTTTGTGTAAATGCTCCGTTTTGAAGAAAAACAACATGTATTGATGGGTTACAAATGTCTTAGCGGCCGATGAATGTCAGGAAAAAATAGTGAGCTCTGAAAACAAATGTCCATCTTGTCAACATAATGACTTTTGTTACTATATTAATTCTTTGATTCGGCAAATTGAGAAGTATTAAGTGATTATTAAGTTTTTAATTTAAGACAATAAGGCTAATAGGATGACAGCAGTTATTTAAGTGCAAGTAGAACATTAGTAGTAATTAATTATTTTATTTATAGATATTTAGGTAAAAAGTTATTATGTTTATCGTTTATTATTACTATTACTAAATAATAATATTATTTCTTGCTTGATACGAGGACTGTACCTATAACAGATATTAATACCATGTTATTTTTTCAATTCATAAGTATTCCTCATTTTATAAAATTTATAATTATCCATTTTGGTTTAGTTAGCAAATATTCATTCAGTAAGTATTGCGATTTGCTAAGTTGCCAAGGTATTGTAATAATAGGTATACTCACAAAATTTCAGTTTCACTTGAAAATGACAGATTTATGGGCACTGCAAATTACCATTTTTCTCCAACACGGAGCATTTAAACAAAAAATTACAAAAGAGATAAAATGACCAAAAGAAAATTCTACGTTTGATATTTCAAGAAAAAGCTGCATAGACGTACTTAGAAATAATTGGAGGGGATAAAGGATACTGCATCCCGCAGTTAATTCCATTCGCCCTTCGATTTTTTTCACCAAAATTAAATGATAAGTATGCCGGAATAAGATAAAAGTACGTGTAAAAATTTCAAGTGTGTATCTTACAAAACAATGGAATTATTAACAAAAATAGTATCTTAAAATGTAACTTTATCACCCTGTATATTGAAGCAGGGACGCCCAAATATAAAATGGCATAAGGAAAGCCGCATTATTTTGTCCAAAGAATATGTGGTTTATGGTATGGCCTTCTATTTTGAAACACCATGTACATTGTTTCCATATAAAACTCCAAGGGATCCTGTTGCCGCAGCCAATTGTGGGCTGAGTTCGCAACCTTCCCCTTATTAATAATGTAATAAAAATCTTATATTTCGCCATCGGCAAAGATGAGAGGGTCCATTACTCTCTGACCCAAATCTGACCCCGATTGATCTGCTATCTGACTCTGGTCTTCCTGAGATCGCCGTAAAGGGGTTAATAAAAAAGGCCGAAAGGCGCTCACCGCGATAAGCGAGGAAGAGAGAAGCGCGCACGCATATTTTATCATCGGCCAGTTATCAAGACGTTCCGCGACGCCGGTCCCCGACGTCGACCGCCAGTATCGCAGTGTGCTATGGACCGTACGCGTTGTGCGCTCGCAGAACCGCGATGACATGTGGACTGCTCTCACGCGAACAGTCGTCACGCTGTGCAGGGGAAGGCAGACGAAAAGTGAGTTGTATACAGTTTTGATAAAGTTCCTTGGATGTCGCCATATTTCTCGTCACGAGATGACCAATTTTATTGTGTCTACGTACCGAAATTTCGAAAAATAAAACACGTACAGAGTGACCCATTCCCAATAATGAAAATAGAGGGAACAAACGCCATTTATTGTACACAATTGTTGTCAACCCATACCTAATCAAAAATTATCAAAACAAGCAATATGTAAGAGTTCGCGAGGAATTCAAACAAATACCAGTGGTGTAACAGATTTTGTTGGAAATGTGGGTAAATTAATATTAAAATACTAATATTTCTTACTACTTAATACTAAGATTAATTGGAATGGTGATATAATAAAAGTAAATAATATAATTTAATAAGCAATTTTATGTGCCGGCAACAAAAATTAATTATACTTAATGAATATTAGTCCCAAAAATAACTATTGGCATACACATTTATTTTAAAACCTTACATTCTAAGAACAGTTATAACATTGTTAGTTATAAGAAATTGATGTAGGATCTGATTTCAAAATTTAATGAAATATTAATTTATGTAAAAAATTTATATGTATACATAGGTAGTTGAAATTGCTTCAAAGTACAGATTCATCAAGTAGGAGGTGTCTCAATGAGAAATATATGCAAGAAATATATGTTATTATTTACATGTCAAGAGAACCTGTTACTAAATAAAGACATAATATTATTTAAGCCTTGTAACAAAACAGATATTGTTATTAAGGAGATAGCAGTTAAATCTCAAAAAATAACCTACAAATACCAACCAAAAATAATTGTACGTCACTTTTTAATATTCCAATTATTATTACTGATGTCTAAATAAATTTGTTTAAATCAACAGTAACCTAACTCTTTCCTTGAAACTATCAATTAAAAATGTATTTATGACATTTACTTTTTTTATTACTTGTTTCATATTATTGAAGTGTATTCTTTTGAAATAACAAAGTAGAGAGTGATGGTTATTTGATTACTTATAATCTTAAAAGTACGATTTGTAGTTTGCAAAAAGAATATTAGGTATTTTTAATTTATGGTCTTTGATAGATCAACGCCTATGACTGTCAAAACTTATCTATTATATGTTTTCCACAAAGTACATACTATTTGTGCTCCATAGCGAACTATAATATAATAAACAAAATGAGTGACTGAAAAATATAACAAAGATATCAAATTCACTTCAGAAAGAAGAAAACGCTATAAATAATAACAACGATATTTGACAACAGGTGAGCTTCCAAACAAATAGCGTTTGCAGCGGTGCCACGTATACTTGCTTCGAGGCGTTAATTAATAAAATTGTTACACGATGGTGACTGTAATAATATTTTATTTTTAAAATTGAAGTACAAATTATGTTTAGTTCTTGTAATGTTACCTTAATAAATGTAAACACATCTGTTAACGTTGAGGGAAATGTTGGCTTTGTTTATTTTTGCATAATTATGTTCCCTCTATTTTTATTATTATTCTGAGGAGGCACCTCTCTAAAAGTTTTATTTTTATCAATGATATGGCTTAACTATACTACTTTGACAACAAAATCTCAGAATAAAAATTTTATTTTCGCTTTTCAACAGCAAGAGTCCAAAAAACATTAGAGATTTTCTTATTTCACATCTGAGTGTACCACTGGATTTAGGATAGTTTAAAATTGGTGTGACCAAAATTTAAAAAATATACAGGAGAGTGCACTATGTATCTCTTGTAAGAAACAAAAAATTGTAATGTTGAAAAATGACATTCTGGGATTTTTATCCACTTACATAAAATCCAGTACATAAGTCTATAAAAAACGAAAAAATGTTATTAAGAAAAGTTTCGTAGATTGAAATACTGAGTAAGTGTGAACAATTTCATTGTCCTAGACCCTGTTTGATTTTTTGTTTCGTTTCAGATTTACGTACGTATAAGACACATGTACAATTTTGCATATGTGCCAATATTTGAGTCTGAGAAACTTTTCTTAATTACATTTTGTTGTATCTCATACACAAAGAGTACTTCACCAGCGAAAAAATGTGGAAATCAAGCAAAATATCGAAGTAGGCTGAGGACATTGAAATTTTACTTACCTACTCAGTTTTTCATTCCGAGGCTTTTCTTAATAGCATTTTGTTGGATCATACAGAAACAGCACTTCACTTGAAAAATATCAGTTTTTCCACATTTCCGAGGCTTACTGTATTTTATGGATTTAAAATCATGGCAGATTTTGTTTCTTAAACAAATTTTTGCCTGTTACAAAAGTCGTTTCACCTTTCAGGGGGAGGCTGTATATTTTTGGTCACAACCATTTTAATCTATCCTAAATCCAGTGACAGACTCAGATTTGAAATAAAACAATCACTAATCTTTTTTTGAGATAGAGTTATTGAAGCTCTATCATAGAAAAAAATCTTTTAAATCGACAACGAAAACTTTTAGAGAGGTGTTCCGCTTTCAAATGGATCACTCTATAAGAACAAAGTAAGCACAAAATGTTGATGTTTTGACACACTCTTATTGCTATCTTGGAACCATATTTTTAAAGATACCTATAAATAAAGGTAAATAATTTTATATATGTAGTAATTTATATTATAAGAATATTTACATTTTCAGTTGAATTTAAACATATATATATTTTGATAGATTTTGGTATCTAAAACTTTATTGGTTAGATCACTTTTAGTTACTATTTATTTATGCTGTTTCGGTACCATTGAAAATACCTAGGTGGTGACATTTCTGTAACTTGTTAAGCCCCTAGATTTATTAGTAGAGGGAAGAATAACTGAACTGGTAAAATTGGGTTATTGCAGAAAATGACTCCACATGACTGCATGATGCTATGAACAAACAGCGAATGTCCTATATTCTCTTTAGCTACACACTAGGAACTGTATAATAGATAGTCTGTAGGAATGACGCAAATGTTGGATTTATACTGAAATATGAAATTTAGACCTTGTGTGCATTCACGCCAACCAAACAGATTATCAAACTGATGCAGCTATTCTGGCAAACTCGTAATGTGTTTCATTTAAATATCGTTTTGTGTGGTAGTTTGTGCAATAGGTACCTACAAAATGGAAACTAATAACCAAGAAAAAATAAAGGCAGTGCTCAAAAATTACACACATGAAAAAATACCATACTATTATTATCTAAAGTCGCCTATAAATTGAGAAAAACAATCAAGTCGACAAAAATGGAACATATACGAACATGTGCGAACCATTTTGGATTTTATTGGTTAAATAATTTAAATAATCCATTCAATTCCTAGTGAATTAGATACAGAAATATTTGTTATAAAAAGGTTTGTTTTTCTTCTACACTTCAATAATTGTAGAAAAGCACGGTTAAATATAGAAAATTAATTATCACAAATATTGCAACACTTTGTATGTAGGGATTTTTGTTTCAGTCGACTCAAAATAACGTATTCTATCACCTCCTAAATTATCGTAACGAAATACAAAAAGTTAGACATATTTTTACATCGACAGTACAGTATAACTAGCGCCCCCTAGTCGTGACCTCAACACTGTTTGCATATTCGTAATTTCTACCTCAAAAAACATAAGACTACAAATTTTCAAAACAATCGGTCCATGCGTTCTTAAAATATAGCAAAAAATCGAAAACATTTTTTCAACTGTAACACCTTGTAGTATGAAAAGGACCAACAATTGAATAAGGGATGTTGGGCTCAATCTCTTTATTTTGACGTTAGCAATTTGCCCTTTAATAAATAATCACCAAATACTAGCAACTAGCCTCTCTCCCTCTCTTTTCTACAAAAAAAACTAATGACACCAGCGTGTTCGGCATTACCAAAAACGTACCTGTGTGAAATGTTATTCAAATCTGTTGGTCTTTAATTACATCCAAAACTAAATTTATTAAAATTATATTATACGGCCTGTATCTCAAAACTGAGTGGCTCTGGGACATACATTTCTTAAACAAACACCGATTTTTTAATGTTCAGCTCTAGAAATATTGCCATGTCGTTTTGAACCACTCTGTATTTTGTTAACTTCTAAACCATTCATTTTTATTCCTGAAATTTTTTCTACGTGTTATGGATTATCCTGTATTACAAATTAGTAGCTGATAATATTTGGATTAATAAAAAAATGTTTCAATGTGAAATACAATATTTTATCATTTCCTGTTTTACGACTCCAAGAAAAATATTAGTAGCTACTAGAGGTAAATATAGTATTAAGGAATCTGGAGTACAATATGCACATAAAATGATAAGAATTTTGTTAGTAAGGTACGAAATTTATGACTAAAAAGATATGCTGCTGCGACACAACATATATTTTAGTATACAGTGTGTTTTTTTATATATATTTTTAGATATTTACAATATTGTGTGAAAGTAACTACTCTGCGTACTAAAGCCCCGGCCAACGTTGAATTACACCCACAATATCTACCCATATATTCTTTATTATTAGTTTTTGTAACATTTTTTACTGTATTAGAAAGGTATTTTAAGCTAATATAAATAAAATCTCCTACAATTCCTATCAATGAAGTCATATGTATGTTCTTGGATACCAAAGATCTAGTCTGCAAAAGGTTGGGAAATAATATTACAACATATTCCGGGGACCAAAATCAAGTTAGCTGCAGGGTGTTGAAATTATTTTGGTTTTTCCTCAATAACTTCATTATTAATTGTAGTGAATACATGAAACTTGGAAGAGGGGAGTTTCCTGGCACGAGAAATTGAAATATGTCTTCGATTTTATTGTCAATTATGGAAGACGCCACCTATATGTAAGGTGCTGTAGGTGGCGTACCTGTACAGTTGACAGTAAATTCGAGGCCATATTTGAATTTCTCGTGGTAGAAAACTTCCCTATACCCAGTTGTATGTGTTTACTACAATTCATTACAAAGTCGTTAAGGAAAAATTAAAATAAAATTGTAACATCAGCACTCTGCAACTCGAAGGTTATAAAATTTTGGTAACTTATATAGACCATCGTATTTAGCCCCCTTGAGTATGTAGTATCATTTTCCCAAGCTTGTACAGTCTACTCTTAATTTATAATTTTTATTTATTGCGGGAGTATAATCTGTATCTTGGGAAACAATATACGTAAACACATAAAAGTTTTACACCTGTTTGTGAGATTGTATTTTAGACTTTTTGATACTAAAAAGCAGGGTATTGTTTAAGGAATACCTCTTAGTTTATTAGGTTAGTCTGCAGTAATACCATAAATCATCATTCAAGCTTCTACTTCCGAAATTCGAGTGTTCACCTGTTTCAGATAAACATTTATCTTTCTTCAAAACTGCAAAAAAAAACATTATCTTAATACCTCTCACGTTAAAATGAATTTATACCTGGCCTTTTATCCGATAATAATGATTTGTATACACATAAAATTTTAAAATTTATATCTAGTTTTATTAATAAGTTAGTTGTTGTTTAGCTCTAAACTAACACTATTTTCAATTGATTTAGAATTTACTACATCATATCTACACGACATTACATAATTAGATATATTAATAGTAATGAATATTAAGGTAATCTGCGCAGAGCCGCGCCAACCCGGGGTGCAAGGGGTGCATGGCACCCGGGCGCCACGATCCAGGGGGCGGCAAATGACCGCTGGTTTGAAGCAGACGTCAGTCAAGCTAAACTGCACACTCCCTGTCAAAATATATCTACCCCCTTTTTACATTTTTTGTCAGTTAGATCAGATCCCCTTACTATAAGTAAGTACTTTCTTCTCAGTTGACTTGTTAAAGTGTGGGGTTCACTCGACGTCAACTTATTTTTGGTAATTGTATGTGCTTTGCTTTGAACCCGCTTCAAATGGCAAGCCTATAAAATCTTGTTCTCTGTAACCAGTGCAACCCTCACCTCTCGTACTGTGAATTAGTCACTATCTATTATTTTTTACCTAGGGTAATTAATTGATAACATAACTTATATATATTGACCCAGAAATTACCCCCCTAGCAGTGTTAGAATATTTATTCAAAAATGACTTAATAAATATATTCCCCAACGTGTTCATAGCTTTGAAAATATTATTAACCATACCTGTAACGGTAGCCTCTGGCTCTTTCTCAAAATTTAAGATAATAAAAAATTACCTGCGTTGTAGCATGACACAAGATAGACTTTCTCATTTAGCTATAATAACTATCAAAAAACCTAGATATATCTGACTTGGTTGAGGAATTTGCAAAAAGAAAGGCCCGAAATAGTATATTCTACAACAAGTTGTAGAATGGCATATATTCCACACAAGCAAAAAGTTTGTAGTCGAAAGTATTCTAAACGTGTTTTAGACTGTTTTCTCTAATAAGATTTTATAAATCATAAATAAAAATTGCTTATTTGTACATATTCCATCACAGTACCTATGTTAGAATAACATGCTAACACAGTGTGATAGAATGTCATTCTAACACAGTATGCTGGAATGACATGTATTACAATCTAATTTTTAGTTGTGGAATGTGTACTTTATAAAATCGTATTAGAGAAAATTATTTTTTTAATGACAAAACACCTACTATTTAAATGAAGTCAGTACTGATCAAACCGAGCATTATTTTATGTGTTCTTGTTATTTTTACACATGTATTTTATATTATAAATATATTCAGTTTTGTGTTACTTATGAAGACTATTCAAGTTCCTATTCTTAGCTCTTGTTTTTTTAAATTGTTGTTTATTTTTTGTTAATTGTTGAAGAAAAATACATTTATTTTTATTACTATTAATGTATATTTCGATATTTATTTTATTACTCCCTTATTTGATGATTAGAATGCTGCTAGGGCGGCAGCAAAGGTTCCGCACCCCGGCGGCAACTACCCTTGGCGCGGCCCTGAATCTGCGTACTAGAAGTTAAAGTAGATAAAAAGGACTGAGAGAAAGCTTTAAGCATTTCTATAGTTCATTTAATGCGTCCCTTTTGGATTAAATATATATAAGGTCCTGAAGACGTGTTTTTTCAGAAACCAGCTTACACCCTTGTGAAACATATTTTCCTGCGTCTGCACTTTTTTCTAAAGGTTTGGGTCAAGTTTCGTCAGGACTCCTTATATTCGTAATGCGGCATGCATACGTCTAGGCACACAATAAAAATATATTTATGGCAGCAAAAAATGTAGAATTGAGGTATTAGTATTTCTGGAGAAAATTATTAAAAAAAATCTGTTCTGTTCTTACAATGTTTCAGACAAATGACAATGTGTTACAAGTTGTATGCATATACAATGAATTTATATCTAGTCGTTGCCTTGTTACTTCTGTGGTATTCCAGGGTTCAAATCTGGGTCCTCGTTTCATTACTGTTTTCATTGACGACATTACGATTGAAATTGTTTCTTCTCTGACTAGTGTTGATGATCTTTAGCGGACATGAGAATTTTGCATTTTATGGTTCTCCTGCCTCCAGTATTGTAAAATCGAAATTTCACATTACATTTCTGACACAATTATAATTTAATGGTATTCTTTTGATATTTTTAAATGTTTGTATTTTATCTTGAAAAAAAATTAGTGAATTTTAATTACCTATATGTTTTTAATTTTATTTCATACCATTGAACATACCAATTACAGAATGGGAATCACATACAGAAAAAAAAGGAAATAGAACGAAAATATACAGTAAAAATAAAAAACAAACAATATGCAAAATATAAATATATACAAAAAAAACATCACCTACACAGGCTGTCTTATGGTGACGGCTAATCAGAATATTTCAGAAACTACTTCGATTTCAATTTTTGAAATAAAGGCTTTAGCATGTTCGGTGGTGCATTCTTTAAATAAAATATTGTCATTCTTGTAGCGCTTCCGGTTATACCGAAATACGCCGTCTACTTACTTATTTTAAATGGAACAGTATTTTTGCTTATTTTGATTTTATGCATAATTTTAGGAAGGCATCTAAAGCAATGCCCTATAAAAGATGTGGAAAATTAAGATAAGTTGCTGTTTCTTTAAGCATATTCCTTATTTTGTTGACGTCAACCACTCGGTTAATACCTTTTTGCCTGCCATACTTTACAAAAATAACTTCGATTTGTAGTAACTGCCGAACGTAAAGCACAGTATTTGAGGTCTATCTTCATTTGGTCGGGACTTGAGATCACAAATCATATCGGAGTATGAGTTTTGAAATCGAGAATTCTTATAATAATAACTGAATCTTTGTCTTCTATATCATCCATCATTATCTTTAGTAGCTTATCTCTTATCAAAGCTCCACAAACACCAATTATTAAAATAACCGGAAAAGTTGTTCATAATCAGTTAAGTTAGACAATTTATATAATTTTTTTATTTATTTCGGTTATGTTCCTCGCCTGCCTAGGGCATTGCAACGGATACTAAAGATTTACAATGTATAATTTAGGATACAATTGAAACGTGTGTCAAATATTGTTATACATATTTATCGCATGCAAAAATCTAATTATATTATTAAAATTAGTTGTGGGGTGCCGAACTGATTTAAGGTTTCTCGAGATGTTGTGCCGTTCACGTGGTTTAGCATACACTGGGCAATCTAGAAGGATGTGCTGTACTGTCAGGCGCCTGTTGCAAGTTGCACATGAGGATGGGTTGGAGGCCGTCATTAAGTAACCATGTGTGCACGGGTGTGTTCAATTCGTAATCTGCGGCATACAATTTTGTCTTTTCTGTGGTAGATGACTGGAGTTTATTTTTTCATAAATTTGCCTTAATTTTGTTTTTGTTTGGTCTCACAAGCTTTGCCATTTATTTAAAATTGAATTTTTAAAGACGTTCTTTAAATCCTGGTAGAGCTGGATCTTTTCTACCGTTATATTTAGGGAATGTGTTTCCTTAGCAACACCATCCGCTTTTTCATTTCCAAGGATGTTGATGTGTGATGGTACCCATATGATAGTTATAGATATATTGCGCGTGTTAAGCTTTTGACAGGTGTCGTGTATCTTCTGTACTAAGGAATTCTGGGTGTAAATATTTTCAATAGAGTTAATGGAAGAGAGAGCTATACATATTGTAACTTTCTTGTGTGTGCCTGTTATCGATTTCAGTGCCATCAGGATTCCGTACAGTTCACCAGTATGAATACTGCAGATTTTAGGAAGAAGGTGTCTTGATATGGTGGAATATGTAGTAACAACAGAGCAACTAGTGGCGTCGTCATTTTTGGAAGCGTCTGTATATAGAAAATTGTCGGCCTGTTTTGTGGAGATTATTTCTAGAAATGCTTGTTTAATGATAACATTAGGAGTCTCATGTTTATTATATTTACATAAGACTGTGTTAATGGAGGGTAATACTTTGTTCCAGGGCGGAGTTGTTGAAATCGGATGAGGAAACGTTAAACTATATTAATTTGAATTCGCTTTTATACTCGAAATCTAATATCAGGTGCTTCTTGTAAAAATATCTCAATTTCCTGTTTTGTTAGAATTCTGAACTTTTTTGGCGGTATCCAACTGTTTTGGAAATTTTCTGGTATTTGACTATACTGACTATAACGTCGAAGGCTTAATTTTATATTCGAAATATGCCAGTAACACAGCTTCGGACACTTTTAATTTTCTTCTAACTACACAATCCCTCAAATTCGTTCTCGGCAATCTCGTAATATGTCGACGATTTATTGGGGATTAATAATTGTGAATCAGCATTTCCTGCTGCTTCCAGTACTTCCCCTGGTAAATGCTCGTCTTCACTTTCCGAGCTTCACAACATATATTTCTCATTACCCTTTCTAACACCTAATTTTCATTGTTTATTAGGTTGCTATCGTTATGATAGTAACCACACATAAACCGTCTTAATTCACACGCGGTGCAAACCATTTCAATTATTGTAAATTAAATTATTGTATATAACACAATTGCCCTTGAAAAAAAAATATTGTTTATATCTCGAACGTAAAATGCTTTTGCCTTCTCGAATGGATATTTTATAACATTTTTTGAACGCAAAAGTACCATTTCGCTATTCTAGATACAAAATTAATTATTTTGTATCTTTTGGGCAATATATTTTAAGCTCTGCCCTGTAATTTTTATTTACACTGTTGAACAAATAATTGCTAGAAGTGTAAAGTCTTTAATGTAGGAGGAGTGTTATCTTGTCAATAATCAAAACTAAAAGTTGCTTTATTAGTATCTTGAATTTACTACATTATGCATTCATAAAATTTAGGAATATTAATTTTACAATGACAAAACACTTTTTGCAGGATAATTAATACAATATTAATGAATCCATTAATATAGCTGTAATTAATAACAGACGGCTCCTCGATTTGATCACTTCATCTTCGAAAGGGAATTTTAAAGAAAGCATCAACATATTTAACTCACTCCAGTGTTTGTCTGCGTATTACCATATTTCAGAAATTTCATTTAAACAAGTTTAGAATTCAATTTATTGGTAATAAATATTTATAAAACCCAGGCAGCTGTCACCCTTGAGTTAAGCTTAAAAAAATCACCTCACACATAAATATTTCATTCTGTAATACAGTTATACCGCGATTTTTTGAAGCGGGTTTTTAACATTTCAATTCGTTTGAGGTGTTTATCATTTCTACGTTTACGTTAACGTCAAGGTTAGCGTGAGTGCGAATACACAATTATGTAAATATTACGTAAAATATTTTAATCAGCGGGTACGTCACTGCATTTTTGATTGCCAATTTGTTTTTTTTGCGGACGTACTGATTGTGCTAAATTGCGAGTATTTTTGAATATACGCCAAAGTAATTACCCGCTTA
The DNA here is from genome assembly GCA_025584915.1 of Monochamus saltuarius. Classification (NCBI taxonomy): domain Eukaryota; kingdom Metazoa; phylum Arthropoda; class Insecta; order Coleoptera; family Cerambycidae; genus Monochamus; species Monochamus saltuarius. Next base: position 19,672,547 of record CM046721.1, read on the forward strand.
CTCTGCTAGTTATTTTAAATAACAAATATTCTCTTAAGTTATAGTTGCCAATAACATTTTGCTTTACAAATACTAGTAAAATTAAAAAACATTTTAGATTTGCATTTTTTATGTAAGATAAAGTAGGGATGGGTTAATATTTTCTTCAAATATACAGCTGCTTCTTGAATAGAGATCCAAAATCCAGGGGCGTTTCTGCGGCCAAAAATAAGGGTTTTTTTGTTATATAAATGTGAAGTCTTAGGACAGCCATTGTTCAGCTAGTGTCAAATTTTTTTTTAAAAATCAGTTTTTATTTTTTTTATTTTTAAACCACCCTGAGACAATTCAAAAAAATTCGGTGTGCATATTTAATATGACAGTAGATGTGAAACAAAAAATCACAAGCTTTAGAAACTTACCAGTGGCGGAGGTGTGGGTATCATCGATCATTATTTGCTAAATATTTTGCAAGTCGTTACAATAATTTTAGGAGGTGATAGAATATTTGATTTTGAGTCGATTGAAACAAGCATATCTGTATACCAAGTGTTACAATCTTTGTATAATTAATTTTTTAATTTAACCGTGCTATTCTACAATTATTGAAGTGTAGATGAAAAACAAACCTTTTCATAACAAATATTTCTGCACCTCTTTTATTAGGAATGATGGATTATTTAAATTATCAACAAAATCCAAAGTAGCTTTGTTACTTCCCTAAAACTTCATAAACATGGTTTTTCTACTTTGTAAAAGCAAAGAGTCTTTAAACGTGGATTTTATTTAAACTCTTGTGTGTAGGTTTATTCATGCAGATATTATTAAATACTTACCTAAGCAATGCTATTCAGTTCATAGGAAAAGTTTCTATCTTAACACGTTTAAGTATGCAGGGAGCGCATTCACCAAAACAGAGGACAGCCATTTAGTAGGTATACAGGGTGGGCCAATAGTGTGTGGACGGAAGATTGTGGTTATACTGATATATATTTTTAAAATCTGTTGTTGGTGGGGGTAAGAGCTACAAACTAAAAATACTTTTACTGGAATTCCTAGGCATATACAGGGTGATTCATATCAAAGTTACATTTTTTTAAAAGGAACCCCTTGTATATTATTGCATATTTGGATTCCTCGGTCAATTCTAGTGTGATTTATGGTGGGTTTATAAAAAAATCTTAATCCTAACTTAGTCCTAACTTAGCCTTAACCTTAACCTTAGTCTTAATCTTAATCCTAAGATTTTGACACTGTTTATAAATATTTAGTCGTAACTTAACCTTTATTTTGTCTCTACAAGCCCTGGCCAATCGCTGACGCCGTAGAAGGTAAATGGAGCACTTTCGCGCAGGCGTACTAATTTGGTCTTAGTCTTAGTCCTAAGAAGTTAAAAGATAGGAACTTTCAAGGTCAGGTCTTAAGACCTCCTTAGGACTAAGACTAAGTTACGACTTTTATAAACGTACACATAGAAATATGTACATTTAACTTCTTAGGGTAAAGACTAAGGCTAAGTTAGGACTAAGTTAGGGTTAAGACTTTTTTATAAATCCACCATTAATATACCATACTTGGTGCCTAAAACGTACCGTTCGGACGTTATTCGATATTTTGTCAAAAGGTTGATGGCTAGAAACATATCAGAGGTGAGCGGCAACATATGAGGCTGTCATTGGGGGAAATTATTGACCACCCTCCATACTACCAAGAGCTAGAAAGTCAATTATGAACTCTGTTTGTTATGGCTGATATTGTCACTCTAATTTTGAACATTTCAATCATGGATAACTTGATTTTTTTAAATGGAACCCGCATATTTTTTTCACGTCACCAGATAACACATTTCGCAATTACTTTTTACTATGATGGATTTATGCAAACCAATTAATTTAAACTAAATTCAAATATAAATAAATAAATATTATGGCAGCATTTATTCATACGAATTATTAATTAAAGTGATGTTTTATTAAAAATGAAATGAAAATATGCAATAATATACAGGGGGTTCCCTTCAAAAAAATGTAACTTTGATATGCATCACCCTGTATATGTCTAGGAATTCCAGTAAAAATATGTTTAGTTTGTAGCTCTTACTACCCCCCACCCCCCACCAACAGCAGATTTTAAAAATATATATCAGTAGAACCACAATCTTCCGTCCACACACTATTGGCCCACCCTGTATAATAAAAATGATTTAAGAAATGAAGACATTTGCTAACAAGAACGCAGCATTTAGAAAATATTGTTATTAAAATACCGGAGGATTCAAAAAGCTAAATTTTTATTTCAATTGTTCAAATCTTAAAAACTAATTTAATGTTATGGAGTAACAAGGAAAAGCAATGATTCTATTAAATAGCTTGGTGTGCCATGAGAGAACAGTTGTCCTTAGTTTCCATAGCAACCATAAATGTAAATCAACTGTCAAAGTATACGTTCGAATCTCAGTTGAAGTGTAAAGTAAAGTGCACATATCTTCATTTCTTAAACCATTTTTATTACATACTGAACGGCTGTCCTGTTTTGGCAAATACGTTCCCTGCATATTTAAACGTGTTAAGATTAATTTCCCTAATTTTTAGAATATTTATCAAGGAACTTTTCCTAAGAACTGATAGAGCATTGCTTAGGTAAGTTTTTTAATAATATCTGAATATACCTACACACAAAGGTTAAAATCCGCGACTTTCAATTTGACTCTTTGCTTTTACAAAGTAGAAAAACCATGTTTATGAAGGTCTAGGTAAGTAACGAAGCCACTTTGGATTTTATTTGTTAAATAATTTAAATAATCCATTCATTTCTAATAAAAAAGGTGCAGAAATATTTGTTATACAAACGTGAAAGTTATTGCGGAAAAACAATTTTAAAAGTTCAATTTCAACACCTGGTATATTTTAAAGGATGCATTTTTGTATATAGGCAAGGAGGGTTATATTGTCAAATTTTGTCGTTAAAAATACGCAGTTATTGGGATGACTTATTTTTTTGTTCCACCTTGTATAAACGTAGTCTGTTAAATAATTTGTAAGGGGAGTAAATATATGCTTCTTTAAAATAAAGTTATATAAAAAACAAATTTAGGTTATCCCAAATTTTTACGAAAAAGATCTATCTTTGATAGAAAAATTGTAACTAGGACGGTTTGAACGGAGCGGTTTAATAATTAAGGGAATTTAATTTAATAATTAAATACAAAATTAGCTGATTGCACAGGTTTTTTTTTGAGACAATGTAAATAACCTCCTTTTGGACATTTTTCTCTGATTATACTGACTTAAATAAAATTCCATAAAAACGCTTCCTAGGTATTCAATAAAAAACAATACTTCATTTTCTTTGAATAAATGAAATTTAATTTACAAAAAATATATGTTAATTGTTATACATCATAACCGCCGCACTTATAATTTGTGCTTGGGCAACAAAGACAACCGTATAAAACCAATAATAAACAAAATGAGACAACTATTATGATTCATCACGTCACTCCCATTATTATCACTATTGATTATATAAGCTTCGTCTAATCCATCTCTACCTATTTTATATTATATTGCCTACTTCTTATTCCAGAAAAAACAGTGAACTATGTATTGTGTAAAACTTATTTGAAATGCATCAAGCTGTTTAGTACTTGTTTACTTTGCATAAATTCATGATCACGAAAACAATGTTCTGTTAGCTAAATTCGCACCAAATTGATTGAATTAAAGCCTAAATTTGCACCAGGTACCACGGCATTAAATTTGAACCAGCCGTGATATCTTAATACAAGAGATTAGTTAGTTACTAAAATACGCGTTGTAATCTAAAAAATAACAAGACAGTGTAGATATGTAAGTACATCAGTTTTTGAATTTGAGTCTTCTTTGGTATATCAAATATGGAATCATCTGGTAAACAAATATTTTTTATAACTACAAGATGAGAAAATGTTATTTCATCGTTGACCTAATTAACTTCGGGAGACGATAATGGAATTAAAATTCCATTGTCGTATGTTAAACAAAATTTTGCCCGACAACAATTTTGTTTGCAACAATAACCCAAATATGGATGCGTCTAATATGAAAAAAAGTTTAGAAATTATTTGAAGCGATTTTAAATTGGACTTTTCAATTGGTTTATATGGAATTTGATTTTTAAACAAAGTCATTCTTTTGGGTTGTCATTGTGCAATAATAATGAAAAATATTACAAAATTTTCAAAAATGGAAGAACGCAAAGAACATCAAGGTTCTAAGTGATAATGTTAGCACAGTTTTTTGAAAAATTAAAAAATATGCACCCACCGTTCAAGATTATGATCGTATTAGTACTAAAAGGTATTATACAGGGTGTTAAAAAAAGAGTGTAAAATATTTCAGGAGGTAATAGTATGAACCAAAATAAGCAGAAAAGTCTTAATAAACATGGGTCCGCAAAGTAACGGTTGCGGAGATATGGACCATTATTCGTTTTTCAAACATTTTATTTTATTAGGAATAAACCGACAAAGGAAGCTTTTAACAAACAAAAAATACAGTTACAGAAGATGTTCAAAGTGCCCTCCGTCCATTTCCAAGCAGGCACATCTTCGTCTCAACGATATTCGAACTCTTTCGAAAACACCCTCCTTGGTTTGGATTTCTTGACACTTTTGATTAATCCGTATCTGCAGCTCTTCCAGGCTATTTACAGGAGTACCATACACTAATGTCTTCAAATATCCCCAAACAAAGAAATCTAGAGGGTTCAGGCGATCTTGGAGGCCATAAAACAGGTCCAGCCCTTCCTACCCATCTATGTGGAAAAGTTTGATGTAAATGGTCTCTAACGATTAACAGGCGCTGCTTACTTTCAACTTTCTGCAGAACACACTGTATGAGTTTTTGGAAGACATTCCTTTGAATCAGAGGCAACAAATGTGTTTCCAGCATGATGGTGTTCCAGCTCATTTTTCCATGGCCGTTAACACCCTGTATAGCGAAGCTTATAAAGTCAATAGTACCATGCTATTCGAAAATGTCGAAATTTCAAGATAAAAATAAACTGAGAGGCCCCTTAAAATGATGTAATATCAATCAAACTTTTATTTCTATATATAGCAGGCTCATTTTCCTGAAACAATCAACTAGCTGTTATATAGCAAAAAAGTAAATTTTTTTACAACTTATACAAATTATTGCAGTTAATGAATATCTCCTTGGTCAAGGTGAAGCTCAGAATAACCTTTAAAATAAATGTGTATATTACTCGTTTGCCTTACAGTGGGTTTACATTTAGCGTGCTCTTCGGATGAGTTGCACAGATTAGAAACTGGAAACATTGACGATTGACAATATGCAATGCTTGTTTCTTTTTTCGACACCCAAACCAAGAAAGACAAGTCATTCTGTATTATAAACAACAAATCTGGAGACAGCATCTGGAAGATTATGTGAAAATGCATCGCCCTATGCCGTCAGCATTTGTCCCATAACAAATTCTTCATCAATTATCGCACTGCTCAACCTGTGGGAATAAACCCCATTTATAAAATATCACAGAAGGTAGCTGAGTTTTTATAGTTACCAAATTCAGAAATGTAACTGCATTGCTTGCGCTGTTCTATAGTTGCGATGGTTGGAAATTCTGGTGCAGACTTAGTAACAGTAAAACGGTTGAGTGACTGGCAGTTTTTTTAAACATGCATTGAGGTATCAGTGGCCAACAACGTTGCTATATCAGATTGCATATTTAACAGTGTGGAAAATGAGACCATTGGTATTGGCGCCAATACATCGGTATCCTGGCCAGAGTAAAAAAAAAGATTATCCCCTGCTTCAATGCATATTTCTGGAAATGTTAATTATAATATTAATACATACTTGTATTCACAAACAATAAAAAAAATAAAGATTGAAAAAAATCTTGACTTTCTGCTTAATTCTACGATTTCTCACGTTTGATGTTAAATCAGCTTCATAATTTGTTGTTTTGCGTGTTATTCTTTTATATTAAGAATTGTTTTTATTTGGGCACAACTTCTGATGATTTACTCTTTACCTTACTTGTCAAATTATTAAATTAAACATTTCTAATTAATTATCTTCAACCAAAAAAAAACTTTAATTTCAGTGTAAACTATTTTAGTTTAAAACTATAAAATACTTGAAAAATTTTTTGGTTGGTCAATGAAAGCCATTGCGGTTATTTGTACTGCACGTGCTTTGTCGGGCATGGAGTAGCTAATGACCGCTAGATGTAGCTTGTTACATTTCACATACCAAGTAGAGCATCAGAAGAAAAACCCTTACCGGAGAGGTTTGGCAGGACAGGAAATAGAAAAAGCCCCTCCTAGTTACAACTGCCGGCATCGGCTGCGAACGAATTGAGGCTGGGCAGAGAAGGGACTCGGGGGCCCATCTCTACAAGATGAAGACGTCTGGCCGTCCGGTTCTGCAGCGCAATAATGTGGAAGATAATCCCTCTCAGCCCCGCACATCCAACGCCATTTATCTTGCCAAGAATATTGTCGCACTATAATATTTAAAAACCATGCGAAAAGATTGGATTAGGAAGATTTACAATACCTATGATGTTTATATAGAACAATGTTTGAAATTATTCAGTTAATATAATAAACATCGGGGTTGAATAAATATCTACATTTTTAGGCTCCTCTAACCAATACTTTCAAGTAGAACTAAAATAATGATGGACTATTAAATTAACAAATATTTGTTGATATTTTTAAAAGGATCACAGAAGTAGTAGCAGCTTTTAGGTTTGCCATATATGTATCACCGTTTTTTCTCGATGTAAATGTCTTTTACATTTTATCCATAATAATTAATATCACCTTCAGCTTAGCCTGAGTCTTGTGTTTATTATACCCCCTTGCTAATTTTGACATATTTACTTTACAATTATTAAGTAGCGATATAACCATCTGAAGTTATTTCCCAAATTTGATACAGCAAATCAAATTTGATGAATCGATTAACTTTTAGGAATTTATCAAGAGACTGTCTGAAACTTATATCGGATCTAGTCGAGAAAATTAGAGGCGACGGAGGTATTTTTAAAAACCTCACATCTTACGCATCTGTGTATAAGTACGACGAAATATTCGAATTTACTGCTGAACATTTATGTAAGCTATTGACTAATTAATCTATCTAAAACATAGGATGGTTAACTGAAAATGGACCTGTTAAACTCAATATGTTTGTTCCTGTTTGATTTACTAGGTTTCAGAGTTAAGAAAATGTTCCTAATATTAGCATTATTTCGAAAAGCATTCACCAATCAAGCTGAAAATGTCAGTATATGTGTTATCGATTTAATTTGATAAATAAATTGGATACAAAATGGACAATTTACAATGGTAGTTGAAAGTAGAAAAATATAATCATTTTCGAGATAAAGGCAATTACTTGATTCACTGTATGTTAAACTGAAACGTTAATTTTTTTCCATTAAATAAAATGCGAAAACTCGAAACTTTATTCTCAAGCTGAATAAAAAAATTCCAAAAATTCCAAAATTATTTTAGTTTTTGCATATACAACTTTATTGCAGTCACCATTTTGCATTCATTGTCTGATAAATATTTTTTATGACAGGTTCTATTATAATACAAAAAATTCAACGCGAAGCAGCAAAAATCGATTATCTACAGATTACGTCAGTTTATTTTTTCTGCGAACAATATTTATAAGCAAATATTCACTAGACTTGAATTATGTAAAATATATTCATGCCTCATACAACTTAAACGTGTTTACCTCATATTTTGAATCCGCTTTATGTAATATTGCAATTTTGTGTAGTACAAATTTATAAAATCATGGGAAAACTGACCATTTGCTTTTTGTTTACTATGTATATTTCTTTAGTGCTTAAATCAATAATAAAGAGTATTGTAATACTGACACACACACCTCAATCTTTTTAGAGTAAGCAAATAATAATATGATTAATTTCCAGGTTTAATAAAACTGCATTGTTAATAACAAGTAATAAGTCCATTGCAAAAACAACACAACATTTTCCTACGATATAACGAAAAATATTCGTTCTGCAGCAACTACGCATCGTCTAGTTCAGCAAATTTTTCAAGTAAATGATTTTATTTGTTTTGTAAATAAGAATAATTAGATCCACTTATAAATGATGATAAATACAATACCAAGAAAATTAAAACTCACGTTTACTTTTATTCTATAACTATAATTTTTTCCATAGTGTTGCAATGTAACGATTGGTTTATTTCTAATTATGAATAAATTTTCTATAGTAGAACAAATAAACTAAAATGTTATGAAGGTCAAGGTATGTATCATAAAGGTGATCCATTTTTAATCAACTAATTACAGATAAGTATCCATTTATCATAGGTTTAATCTTATACTGTACTATAAAATTAATTGATTATCTACACAGAACATTTTTTATCCAGTAGCTAAAGCTGACCGCACACCATACAATTTAATTCCACAGCGGCTACACACTACTAAACTTACAAAATTGTAACTGCTTTAAAACTAAATAACAATAACAATAAAACGGCAACGGTAACGGTAACTGTAACGATAACGATAATGATGATGAGGACAACGACAACAAGAACAATGTGGATGAGGATGAAGATGAACATGAAGATGAATATGAAGATAAAAAGAGGATGAGGATTAGGATGAAGACGAAGAAGTCCCATGGAAATATTACAGTACCTTAATTCCACATCTCACCACGCTGCCACTGATGAATTTTAATTCAGTATTGATAATCACTTTTGTGGTCTAGCATAAATTCAACCAGTAATAATTTTAATTTGTTAAATACAGAGATACGTAATATTAAATATCAGTTATTATAATAAAATAGTAGGTTACTGAAAATAGAAATTGCGTATACTTTTTCAATTCCGTTAAAATAAATTGCTCATAACATAGATCAGTGAAGAGTTTGATGGTAGATTTATTTTTTTAATACTATGCATGTTAAATCAAGAGGATATGAATGTACATTTATTTTTTTAGTATTACTTCATGTCGATTGAAATCTGTTGATATATCATTGAACATTAAAAATACTATTATTGGATTGCGAGTTATAGCTAAAATTATTTATTTTGTTAAAAATAAATAAATTATAATGAACCGATCTCGTTTAGAAAATGATTTATAATCATAACAGAATCCTCTTTTATTTACACCAGTTATATTAATATTTCACGTTCTAATTGAAATACAACTTGGCACGTATACAAATATAAAAAAAATCATTATATGCGAGGGTCCAGTCTTTTAGAAGATTATTTTGAATTGTTCGTTTCAGTTCTCTAAATTTGAATAAAATAGTACTGAGGATTAATGTAATGGCATATGACATATGATTTAAACAAGATTGAGAACAAAAAGTATCTATATTGTTATTAAATTAACCTACTTATTTAGCTAATGGGGCGACTAGCCGACTTCAGTAGGTGTATGTTGTCTTAAGTTTTTAGTCAGACCCCAAATAATTTTTACAGTGGCGAAGGACTTCATTTTTATAAGAAAACTGGAAGATGTGTTCGTAAAGTATTAAACTAAGTCATTGAAAAGTGGACTAAGCAATTGAAATTTCAGTGATCTGTGTTGTGTCAATTATTAGCCGAGTTATCACTGAGTATCTTACATGCTTGTTATTTGTTATTGGCTAATCTAGTATTTGATTAATGGATTATTTTGAGATTATGAATGACGGTGTGTTACGGACGAGACCTGTCTATTATTGTTTTGTGTTTTATTTGTGCAGTTTGAGAGATATTGATATTTCAAATATAGTACAAGTTGATGTTCATATTTAGAAAATATGAAAGTATGCTTGAGTACTCATAAGTTTTTTTTTATTTTGTTAAAACTGATTGCAAGAGCTGCATGCCAGTGGGTCATGCTGGCAACTATATCTTGAAATCAGCTAAATAAATGTTTCTGTTATTATGTATTTATAATTATATAGTGTTATTTGCAAGGCAACAAAATATAATCAAGTGGTCCACGCCCTGTAGGTAAGACGCTCTTAATAAGTAAAGTATTAACTCTGTTGCTTAAGTAGGTTCCGATAACTTCGGATGACTTTATGTAATAATATGAATCATTGAAATCTTGCTCCAATAAAACATACAAACTTCAGGGTCGCATTAAAGAAAGGTTTTGTTGGTAGCTTATATACCTACCCACTACAAAGTTTCTGAGTAGAGCAACAGTGATACGTGAAGTGAAAATTAAATAGGGCGTCCACCAATCTCAAAATATCTGCATTTCTATTCCAGCACAAAAATTGAGAATTTAAGTATTATCTGTCATTCATTATCTAAGTGCGAAAATATACTGGAAATCAAAAAAAAAAAGTTGTCAGCGTTATGATCTAAAAAATTATATAAGTTGCACTAATGCAACATACCAGTATACGTTTCGTTTGAATTAGATAAGGATTGATATTAAATAGTAATCAGCTAGAATTTACTTTTGGATTAACGTTCAAAGTTCGTATTAATGGAAATACAACTTGAATATCTTATTATTTATTGTTAAATAAAATTGTCGATTTGAAGGATAGCTGTAAGTTTAAAAACAAATTAAAGATTAATTGTTTTTTTATTTTATTATTTATATATTTATTTATTATTTTATTTTTATTTAAAATTCACAGGCATAAATAAGTTATTTCTCTCCAGTTTGACTTAGCAAAATTGTCACGACTTGAAAATTTAAGAACTTAATTTAAACAAAACTAGGCCCCACGTTGGGCGCCAAATCATTGTTACCTATCGTTTGTTACAAACGATAAATAAACAATGTTTCGAACGGCTGCTCTTTTAGTCGGGCCACTTTTTTAAGTCGTGGGTTCTTGAATAGCAAACTGTTTAAGAGGATGTTATATTTGGGCGCCACCTACAGAATAATCTGTTCGGTTTGCCTTTTTACCCCTGTAGGAGGATAATAAATTTTGCTAAAGTCAAATGGTAGAAGACAAATAAAAATATAAAAAATAAACACAGTTTATTGACTTGCCCACTTACTTAAACTACAACTTATACAGGATGTGCAAAAATACCTAGTTACTAGACGTTTCATATTGAAATTGTGACATTCTTAATTTTATAATAAAAGGAATGTTACAATCCACATGTAAATATGGCAGGATTTGGTACACGATTTCGTATATCGACGTATATATTTGGCCATATGAAAATTCACGTGCTATTTTACAATACAGATACCATAACAAATGCTTTACTGATACACATAATTGCTGTTTTGCTGATAGACCTATTTGTTCTATCCTAGACTTATCTAAAAATCGTTAAAGGTAACTTCTATACTTACGCATAATCCACCATAAAACAAAAATCATTAGAATAACATTACACATTTGATTTGAACAGATAGTTATTCATATTTTTTATCGATGTTTGCTGATTTCTTATAGCATAATAAGGGTTATGCCGCTAAGTACAGTGAAATGCGTTCTGAAAAATGAAGTCAATGGGTCTGATGAATAAAATGTAGCAAATGCTTCTACTACATATTTTTTTAGCAAAACCTTCGATATACATGATTAATATTTTCGGAACATTTACATCATCCTTAAAGTAAAAGCATTTGCTTTGTTAGATGCAAACGCTACAGCAAATATGAATAAAACCATTTATATGAATAAAACTACCGTGTTTACCCTTAGTTAAGCATTTGCTTTAATAAAACTGAAGGTACCTCAAGAGTAGACTTCGTGTATATGAAGCAACATCTAAATTGTGAATTATGTTTTTAAATCAAATTAGAGCAAAAAATATTACAAAAACGAATAGAAATATTATCAGGCGATTATAGAAAACTCTTCCGTTTTAATAAATAAAATGTACATTGGTTAGTCAATTATTTTATTGAGGAACAGTATGAAAAACGAGGAAGTGCTCTGACACCTGCTTAAAAAATTAAAGTTTTCTTAAGGTACACTTCTGATCCTGGCTACCAAAATAGTGTTGGTGAAGTCATTGGAATAAGATATCACTGTGCCAAAAACAATTACAGAAGTGACAAATAAAATAATAGCCAAGTCAAATTTATGAACTAAATTTCCTTGTTCTACGGAAGAAATTAGAAGAGCGAGCCAACATTGGCAAGAAAAATAAAAATTTTCCTATAACAATAGGGGCACTGGATTGTACACATGAGCGAATTCCGAAAGCTATGGAGACAGTAGCGGTCACCGACCTACATCTGTGATCCCTACAATTACAATTTACGACATTTGCACTAAAGCAATAAACAAATCAATGCCAATAAAACCATAAAAGTACCCTTTGACCTGAGCCCATTTATGATAAAATAAACAGATGGTCAGAGATTAACTGGCCCTTGTCAAATAACTTGTTCTCTCTGATTTTCCTCCCCGACACTGTTTTCCTCATCAGAACTCATTTTTTAAAATATATATATTTTTTAAGTTTACATCACTAATACTCTAATACTACTGCACTATGCGATATCTATCTGCTTGTTTTTAAACTGACTGCAAAAGATACATGTGAGCTTGTTAGAAAATAGCATTTGCTGCGGAATGTGAAGGATTTGCTATAGAGCAAAAGCAAAACATTATTAATTTAACACGAAGCAAATGCTTTTGCTATTATCTTCTACTTCGCAGCATTTGCTTTTGCTTTTACTTTTTACTTCAAGTAAATGCTTTTGTTTTATTCATCAGACCCATAAAATAATTTTTTTTGTAAAATCCTTATAGTTTCCGAGAAATAAAATTAATGTTGTAGCATTTTCAACCTTCGCCTCGCTGGGCTACTGTAGTCTCTAGCTAGGCGATTCCAAATATTGACATCCGATTACTTATAGTATAAGCGTTTTTGTGAAGCGAGTGTTTTTTCAAGTGTCAGAAATGGCTTATGTGTATAGCAACTCAGTATTGATGGATAACGTTTTAATTTATGATGAAGTGAAAATGCTTTAGTAGATTTCCCGGTAAAAATGTACCAAATGCAGCTACTTTTACTGCGGTGTGCAGTAAATGCAAGTGTAATGCAACGCTGGCATGACACGGAAAATTTGTAACCAAAGCGTGCAAAAGATGGAGATCTAGGCCGTCCACAGCGCACTGCAGCAGTGTGGCGTTTCATATACATACGAGGCTCAATTAGGTATATCTGCATCAAGCACAGTTTGTCCCAGCATTAATACCAAAGAATTGGACGAGGAGGATTGGTATCATAACCGCTACAATCTCCTGAATTTAAATCATTTAAAAAATGAAGTGTATCGCACTGAAGTGGATACTGTTGATGATTTATGCAAACGTATCATAGCTGTTGCCAATAACTTACAAGTTCAAGACGAACAAGAAGCAGCAACATTTGTACGAGTTTATAGAAACTGCGTAAAACTAGTTAACATTTTTATTGTTGTGACATCAGGTATGTCAAATTATGTTATGAATTAAAACCACAAATTAATTCTATTAATAATTAATAACAATAGCAGCAAAAGCAGTTGAATTTGTTGTATAAAATGTTATTTCTTTCTTTCCTTGGAAATTTCTTGCAATGCTTTGCCTTGTTAGGCTTTACAGTGGACCAGCTTCCAGTGCCATGCAGAAGTATATTTTAAATAATTTTCGAACTGCCCGTTTTGATTTTTTTTCAAAATTGTATTTGTAAGAATCCCGTATATTAAAAAAAAAGTTTTTTAGATAAGTTTTGAATTGCCTTGTATATCTAATATATTTGTTTAAATAAGCATATTGAATTATTTACTACTACTTTGTATTTTAAAGTTAAACCCTGCCCATTCATAATTTCCTGAAAATTATATAAAGTCTTTATTTAATTTTATAATATATTCAAGTTAATGGCTATATTTGCTAAGCTCATTTCCAGTTTCAAAAATAGAATTAGCATTTATTTAAACTGTAATGCTGATTTATGGAAATGGTCTGCGATTCTACATTGAGAACGCTATAAAAAGGCACGTGGAGAAGTAATATTTTGTGTAACGTAAATATTCACACAGGCAAAACTTAGATAAAATAAGATAGATGAGCAAAAATATAATTTACAGAGAACAATAAACATTTCTGTAATAATAAGTAAACATATACAGTATGTCCAGGGATTACTGCGAAAGAGGAACTAGCTATTTACATCACAAGGAAGGAAAGTGTCAGTTTTGTTTCCGCCGATTGTTAGATTAAAAATCTAAGGGATATATCTGATTTTTTCTACTCCCTACTTCGCCATACATTATTACTAAAAATAAAATTATTTTCTTTATTGTAAACTAATTTTAATAAATCAACAACATAACAAAAATACTTTAAGTACATAGTATATATTATTAAACTTTCAGTATTTGTTATGCTAATATTAAACGTGCAGTTATGAGCACTAATATGGATACTAAGAACAGAAGAAAGTGAAGAAATTGCAGAAGCATTAGCAACCTTCCTCTTTTTTGCAAGAGACTCTTCTATATAGCTTTCAGCAATACTTATTTGTTGATTTCCACCAGACGTGCTGCTTTAAAGTTAAATATCTTTACCTGCGCTTACTAATAGAATAGAAGTTCTGAAACTGACAACACCAATATTTAGAATTCATTCGTAATGATCATCCTGTTCTTCTTGAAGATGTTCCATCAGAGATACAGTTACAGGATTATGAGGTTTGTATACGATGGAGTGCTCTCACATTTTCGTTTAGCAGTTCGGAAGATTTTGAATCAAGTACATGAGATACGTTGATCGGACAGGATGGACCAGAATGTTGGCGTCCGCAGTCTCTAAGTCTAAATTCTACTGATTTCTTTATAGACCAGGGTCGATAATTTCTGAAACCAAAAAAAAAATAATAATAATAGTAGGATGAAACCCATTGGAAAAGGAAGAGAATTTAACAAGAATGAAAAAAATCTGAGGTCGGGAAGTGGAGTTTTTAAAGGTAGAAAACGGTTTATCTTGATTTCTGGTAAAACTATAGAAAAATGTTAAATGTCAAAGTTGTAGGTAATAAAAAGGTTTACAACTTTTGTATTTACACTTTTTTCGCATAACCTCAAAATTTATGTGAAAAATTCAAATACCAATACAAGTTTTTGGTTTTTATTTTCTTTTTCAAAAAAAGTTTTTTTTTCACGAAATTGGGTGAAAACTTACCTTTTTATGTCCCAAACACACTGTAATTTTTTTGATTTAAAATATTTATTTTTTCACCTTATTTTGACTTAATATCAAAAAGGCACCCTAATTTTCAATCGAAAATTCTCATGTCAAAATTTCTGCTTTTTTAAAAAAGTCGGTGGGCTTTTTGTTCGTTGAAATCTCTACTTTCTGATAGTGTAAACATAATATACATTGCTATGGTAAATGTAGATCTTTTTATTACCTACAACTTTGCCATTTAACTTTTTTCCATAGGACATGTAGTTGTGCCGGAAATCAAGATAAACCGTTTTCTTAACCCTTAAAAACTCACCCCCTTCCACTTCCCGACCTCAGATCGCCCGTAAATTATTTTTCCTTTCATTCTTGTTGTATTCTCTTCCTTTTCCAATGGGTTTCATCCTTATTTTATTTTTTTTTTTTCACTTTTTACGATTTTCAAAGGCTTCAGCACTGGTCTATTAGGGAAATTTAAAAAACAATTTATAGCCTATCGAAGTAGGGAACATCGAAGAACTGCGTGAATGTATCAACAACTGAACGGAGGAACATTTGAACTACTCCAAGGAAATTGCACTGAACAGGCCCAAGCTTGCTTTCAAGTGAATGGTGATAACTTCTGGCGGACATTCGCTACTCCATGTCGGACTGAAGAGCTAGATAGATGTAGCTTAGCTACACCGCATACTAATGGTCCCTTCTATCGAGTTAGACAGACTTAAACAGCTAGGGTTATTTAGCTGTTTGCTGTAGATTCTCCCTGTGAGATTTAATGTTGATCGGGGCATTAGCCCGCAGAGTAGTTGTTTCCTGGAATTCCGTGTTTTCTTGTCTACGTATTGAAAATAAACGTAACGCCACACTTTACGACTAGGTTCCAGAACATATTTAGTTATAAAGTAATTCATCAGTATAAGTCTTTGGATCAAGATCTCAAACAGTATTCACCGACTAACTGTTTCAAGAATGTCAAGAGGGCGTTCATTGATGGATACTCTATACAGTGACTCTATGCAGGGACAGTGGCGACACGTACTTCTGGCCGCCATGTTCTGGCAAATTTACTGTACGCGCTTATAGCAATTTGATAGTCTCAGGCTTTATTTTGACTTTTAAAACAATTAAAGTAGTTGCTTTGCACCTGAAACAGAAAGATATCGGGTAAAATAAAATGTATGTAATGATATATATTATATAAAACCAATAAATTGTCCATTTCTTCAGAAACTGTTAATAAAACATTTATTGAAAATTTAATGCTTATATGATATAATTCATATTATTTGACGATTCTTTCTGTGTAAAATACATTCGTAGACTAGTATTTATGCACGTTTTCGCTTTGAATAACCAGCAATAAACAGAAAGTTTTAAAAACACAAAAAAAATAAAACACATCTCAAGGTAGATTGAATTATATTTAAAATCACACATACCTTTGTTCACATGATAAAACTAAGACAAAACATAAAATATTAGGCACAAATATAAAAAATATGATACGTACAATATCTACTATATGAAATATATATATAATGTTTAACAATTTATTCATACACAAAATAGTAAATTATAATAAACGAGCAGCTACTGATTTACTCGCCATTCTTTTAGAATTGGCTAAATAGTTTTTCGAATAAATTTTTAATCGAAAAGCCGTATATCTTTTAATAATTTTATTTTTTAAATTGTGACGTGGGCAAATTGATTTCTAATTCTGACATTTTTTCATAGAAAAATAGTTTAATGTCTATATTTTGAGAATTAATTAATGGAATATATGTGCGAAAGATTCCTTCTAATTCTAGGAAAAAATAAAATGTTAATTCATTACAAAAAAATAGCACTGTTCTTTAAACCTTTTTATCAAGGTATATTTGGTAAATATTTTATAAACAGGTGTTTTTAAACCTGCACTGTTAATACAAACATCACAAGTTTTTGATGTATTTTTAATACTTTTTAATATATATCCACATATATTATACAATGAATTCATTTCACTATTATTAAAATTAAGAAGAGGTACCTCTATATTCTTAGGAAGTTGTACAGTATCATAATTATGCTCTGACTTTTGAATTACATCTAAAAAGCCTGACAAATATTCTCTATCGTCTTCTTCGTAACTGCTGGTGCTAGAATTTTTTAAATATTGTGAAACGGATATTAACTTTAGATTATTTTTAACCTGTACAGCATTAGGTACAATTTGCTTGCTTCGTAATGCGGAAAACAAATTTTCCAGGCAATCCTGAGAAAACCTACTAGTCAAAATAAACTTGTAGCCCTTCTGTCCACGAAAGATCGGGTAGGTAGAAAATGTCATTAAAAACTACTTTACAATTAATTACTTAATTGCTTAATTATTAATTTACTTCTAGTAATTGCTTGAGATTAGAATTCGAATATCAGTAACAGGATTAAGGACGGTATGAATAAAGCAGGTAGTTATATTAATGGAATTTCCTAATAGGGGTTTACAATTTAAAAATAATTACATTATGACTGAAGGTCATTAAGTAGGGAAGGTAAATCCCTACAGTATTCACTGTACTTCACTTTTAATTAATATAAACACAGATAAGTCCAAGAAATTTAATAATAAACACATAAACACAGCAAACGCATAACATACAATGCAAACACCGAACAAGATTTGCCAGAACATGGCGGAAATGTGACGTTTTTCCCTTGACCAATCAAAAATCGGACAACACTTGTCGCCACTGTCCCTGTATAAAGGCACTGTAGATACTCTATACAGTGGCTCTTTGACGTTATTTATGTATCACTAGGGGACTCTTACAAATACAATTTTGTAGAGAAAAATCAAAAAGAGTAGTTCGAAAATAATTTAAAAATGCACTTCTGCACGGCACTGAAAACTGGTCCACTGTAAAATCTGACAAGGCGGCAATCTGCGAGTGAACAAAAAATAGAAACAAATGCTCAAGGAAAGAAATAAATAACATTTTATAACGCCGGTTTTAAACAGCAAATATAAATGATTTTGTCGTTATTGTTATTAATTACTAATAGATTTAATTTGTGTTTTTAATTACTAAAATAGTTTGTCATACCTTATGTCACAACAACATTTTGGGCCCGTCTTGCCCAGTTTCTACAAACTAACACAAATGTGTCTGTTTCTTGTCCGTTTTGAACTCGTAAGTTATTGGCAGCAACTATGATATGTTTCCCTAAATCATCAATAGTATGTATCCACTTCGGTGCGGTACACTTCATTTTTTAAATACCCCTCCTCCCACAAAAATATATCCAAAACATTTAAAGTCAGGAGATCGTGTCGGCCATGGTACCGGTCCATGCTTGGACATGCTGTACATGGTATGGCTATAATTGAGCCTCGTGTATGATACATCACACTGCTGCAATAGGCCGTCCCAGCTAGCAAAGTAGTTCTATAAATTTAGAGTAATAGGAGTTTTATATTCTGTTAATATTTTATAGTTGTATTTAGAATACTAAATTGTTGAATTAATGTGGCACATGAGACTATTTTGCCTTCAGAAACTGAATTGTTTTTTAAATTTGTTGCAAGAACGTTCTTAGAGCATAATTTATAGACCACTTACAAGATAACTGCTAATGTAGCTCTATAAGTGTGTACAATAACACAATTTTACAGCAACGGTGCTTATACAATCAAATTACTGTAAAACCGATGCAAAATAATGCTTTATAGAATGATACCATCTCCTGTGACACTCTTATAAAATTATTCCGTAATGTCGCTTATAGTTTAATTATAGAACTATTGTATAAGGCGTTGTTAAGTTACAATTCTGCTGCGGAAAACAAATTACAAATATGGAAGCTGCTATCGAACTTAAGAGAAAAAGCTCTCTAAAGCAGTTGTAGAGAATAGTAATACAGTTGTTATAACATCATTATAAAGTAAATAAGTAACGGAAGCCTTTCTGTTCCATAAAAGACGTTATAGAACTACCATTTATATATGTAGGTTTTCCACTTCCCCATCTGATGAGACCTGCCTGTAAAAGTACGAAAATTTTGATCAAAGTATAATGGGGAAATTTGTATAACATAGTCGTTGCAAAAATTGTTATCTGCTTGCATAAAGAAAATTTCATTACGATAGATAAGATTTATTTGATTGCTAAGAGAAATTGATTTTCTTATAGAAATTTAGTAACATATTTAATTTAGACCATTCCAAACCTTAATCATTTTCACTTTTAGATGTTGAAGTTAAAGAATTTTTATAGATTTATTAAATAAGATTGAAATAAGTGAAATTACCACAATAAAATATGACAACACTGAGCATTTTAAGTAGTTGCTTACGAAGCATTTTTGCTCTATAATCATTGCAATCGACACAAAATGTCATATTAGTGAGAATCCATTGGAAGTACAAGATGAAGCCTTTCTTTCTGTCGCCATATTGTGAAAAAGGAAAAAAAAACTTAA
Organism: Monochamus saltuarius; assembly: GCA_025584915.1. Taxonomy (NCBI): domain Eukaryota; kingdom Metazoa; phylum Arthropoda; class Insecta; order Coleoptera; family Cerambycidae; genus Monochamus; species Monochamus saltuarius. Next base: position 19,692,176 of record CM046721.1, read on the forward strand.
TTAAAAATATGTACAATATAAATAGGTGAAATGATATCAATAATATGGATATACTTATTTTCTGACTATTTTATGTACAGTTGGTTGTTACATTCATCAATTTAGAAAAAAAAAATTTTTATTAAATTCATCATAGGAAATATAAGGTTAACTGAAGAAATTACCATTATGTACCACATATTTCACGATAAAACTTTTTCCGCATTAAAATGTACTGCTCCCTGATGGACAAACAAACTAAGCAATTCGTAATAATGTAAGTAAGTACTCCTATGCAGGCTGATTAGGCCCATCTTATTGGTTCTTATTGGCCCGTCCATATTATTTCTAACATGTGCGATACAGAAACATTTTGTCTTTAAAAGATACAATTAAACGATTTTAAAGTTCTTTAAATATAACACCATGCAACACAAAAATTGTATAGCGAAGTGCTATAGAATTTTTATGAGATTGCTTTGTACCTGTGTTATAAAAATTCTTTAAGACTTCTATAATTATATCCTGCAAGCTTTACAGAACCGCTTAAAGAACTAAAAGGTTCTATAGAACGGTGCCCATTTTTATGGTATAAGTGTTGTAAGAACGTTTTGAAAATGTTCTTAGAACAAACATTGTTCTATAAAATTTACTCTGGAAACGTTCTTACAATTTTTACAGAACAAGAAATTGTTAGCTGGGGTGGAAGTCCTGGACCTCTATGTCTTCCACGATTCGGTTTCAAATTTCCCTCGCGTTGCATTACATTTGCGCTCACTGCACACCACGGTAAAGGTACCTGCATTTGGCACATGTTTACTGGGAAATCGTTCTGCTATAGCATTTTCACAATGTAATAAATTAAAACGATTTCCATCAACTCCGAGTTACTACTATGCACGTAAGCCATTTTTGACACTTGAAAAAATAATGTCGGCGTCGCAGAAATCGGATTTCAATATTCGGAATCATCTGTCTACAGACTACAGTGGCTCAATGATGTAAAAGTTGAAAATACTACAACTTCAATAATGTTTTACTATAAGGAATTTATAAAAAAAATATGTGATGTCGACTCCATTTTTCATGACGCATCTATCCCCAAATTCTTTTAGCTAAATTCTGAATCACCCTGTATACTTGTATCTCATTTTATGATATTCACTCATGCCCAATTTAATGAAACACGCACGTTTCTGTAGATTTACTTAACGAAATTAGAATGAATAAAGGTGTTCCCCGTGTACTGTAACCTAAATATAGGAGAGAGACTTTCTCGTCCTCTCTGCAACACTAATATTCATTTCTGAAAATTGCCTTTGCTTAATTAGAACCAATAATTTACATGGTTATACCCCATTTCTCTATAATGCGCCCATTACTACATTAAAGTGATCGTCTAGAGACCAACGAACATAATTAGAAGTATTATTAATTGCACACGCTGTCCTTCGTCCTTTAAGTAACCATAACATTTTAATATACAATTATATTAATGGTAAAATGGTTTACATAAATTGGGTAAAAGCATTGAATTTTTTCTATTATCATAAAATGGCTTACCGTGCATTCTAATTGATAAATGTATATTTCACTTTCCTGTACAAAATATGTAGCACTGTGTGATTCAAAATATAACAAGCAATGAATTTTCAAAAGTTCCTTATGATACTTCAGTGTATGTAAACTCGTTGTTTGAATAGAATATGGTATTTACTTTTCCTCGTTGTATACTTTATATTCTAATAGACGATGTTAAATATGTGACCAAATGTTTCTAATATCAGGGGGTCAAAGTATTTTTTGTGTTTATGCATTCATGTGTAAATACGCAACTTGAATATTTAACAATATCTACATTAAACGTACAATTTATTTGGAAAACATGTCTGTAGTATTACCTTTCGAATGAAGTAATAAAGTTGTGGGGAATATCATCCAATTCCATAAATAATAAGTAAGATACATTAAGTTAACTAAGTAAAAGTGAAAAAATATCAATTTTGCAACTTCTTACTTCTTTTATAAATAATTTTCAAAATGACCACCGCCTTGTTTTATGCATGCATGTGACTGTTTTCTTATTTGTGACCTTGTTATTATGTTGATAAAGAAATTTAGAATTACCTCACTGTTTTGTGTTATTAAATAGGCACATGTTGATATTTCAACCAGAGGTTGTTAGATCAGTAATTCCCAAACTAATGTATTGGGAGAGGAGGATTTCCACGTATGGGGACCCATAAAAGAAGTAATGCATACAAACTGGGGTGCATAAAAGTGATGAATTGGTTATAAAATATCGCGTATATTATGCCTGCACGGACCTGCAACGCCGGTTCATGGAGGTTCCCATCCCAGCTAACAATTTCTTGTTCTGTAAATATTGTAAGAACGTTTCCAGAGCAAATTTTATAGATCAAGGTTTGTTCTAAGAACATTTTCAAAACGTTCTTACAACACTTATACCATAAAAATGGGCATCGTTCTACAGAACTTTTCAGTTCTTTAAGCGGTTCTGTAAAGCTTGCAGGAAATAATTATAGAAGTCTTAAAGAATTTTTATAACACAGTTACAAAGCAATCTCATAAAAATTCTATAGCACTTCGCTATACAATTTTTGTGTTGCATGGTGTTATATTTAAAGAACTTTAAAATCGTTTAATTGTATCTTTTAAAAACAAAATGTTTCTGTATCGCACATGTTAGAAATAATATGGACGGGCCAATAAGAACCAATAAGATGGGCCTAATCAGCCTGCATAGGAGTACTTACTTACATTATTACGAATTGCAATGATTATAGAGCAAATATGCTTCGTAAGCAACTACTTAGTATTCACAGTGTTGTCATATTTTATTGTGGTAATTTCACTTATTTCAATCTTATTTAATAAATATATTAAAATTCTTTAACTTCAACATCTAAAAGTGAAAATGTTTAAGGTTTGGATTGGTCTAAATTAAATATGTTACTAAATGTCTATAAGAAAATCAATTTCTCTTAGCAATCAAATAAATCTTTTCTATCGTAATGAAATTTTCTTTCTGCAAGCAGATAATAATTTTACAAGTCACGACTATGTTATACAAATTTCGCCATTATACTTTGATCAAAATATTACCTACTATTACAGGCAGGTCTCGTCAGATGGGGCTATGGGAAACCTACATATATAAAAAATGGTAGTTCTATAGTGTTTCTTTATGGAACAAAAAGGCTTTTGTTACTTATTTACTCTATAATGATTTTATAACAACTGTATTATTATTCTCTACAACTGCTTTAAAGAGCTTTTCTCTTAAGTTCGATAGCAGCTTCCATATTTGTAATTTGTTTTCCGAAGCAGAATTGTAACTTAACAACGCCTTATACAATAGTTCTATAATTAAACTATAAGCGACATTACGGAATAATTTTATAAGAGTGACACAGGAGATGGTATAATTCTATAAAGCAGTATTTTGCATCGGTTTTACAGTAATTTTATTCTATAAGCACCGTTGCTGTGAAATTGTGTTATTGTACACACTTATAGAGCTACATTAGCAGTTATCTTATCAATGCTCTATAAATGCTCTAAGAACGTTCTTGCAACAAATTTAAAAAACAATTCAGTTTCTGAAGGCAAAATAGTCTCATGTGCCACATTAATGCAACAATTTAGTATTCTAAATACAACTATAAAATATTAACAGAATATAAAACTCCTATTACTCTAAATTTATAGAACTACTTTGCTAGCTGGGATGTTATTTAATGGAGCATCGCACACTAGACCAGTACCTTCATGTACCGTAACCTGCAACGACCGTCACTGCAGGTCATGTTGGCGGCCTGCAATTTCTATGCCAGGTCGCGCTAGTCCGATGTAAGTTCTGTTCCCACAAAAGTCAGGGATTGGTTTCAATCTGTTAGAAATACACGAGCAGTTAAGTTGTGAATGTGTCGCTGAACTGTCGGGCATCCTTGCTTGTCAACAACCTAAAACAAACTGCAAGTCTTTCATCAGATAACACTGCTCTGCGAAATCTTGGCGAGGACGATTCAAAAGCTGATTTTTTTTGTGACATTCGGAATTACTGAAAAATATTCGTTAATCTCTTTTCACTTGACAAAATAAATGATTTATCATAAATCTTTCTCTGTTTATTGATAGGGTAAGCTCAAAACTTTCCTCGCTACGTCCCCCTTCTCCTCTTCATACAACATCACTAAAAACTTCAAAACGTCTGCCACACACATAACCTGCACAAAAAGTTACTGGTCCATGCTGGACAATTGTGCGAAGTCAGATCCGCGCCATGCTGGTCCGTACTGGTTCGTGCTGGTACAACGTGCGCAACCTTTAAGAATTGGATATGAAGCTGACATATGCGGAATAATTTTTCTCTCAGAATAACAAAATCGCAAATAAGAAAACGACCATGTTCATGCATAAAGCAGGGTGGTAGTCAATTTGCAATTATTTATAAATGTTACAAATTAGTAAAAAGTTATAAAACAGATAGTTTTTCACTATTATTGAGTGATCTTAATTTCTTTTGCTTACGACGAGACTGGCAACCTTCGTATTATTTATGAAATTGGATGATATTTTGCAAAACTGTATTACCTTTTAAGGTAATACTACAGAGAGGTTTTCCAAATAATTTCTACTTTAATGTATTATCAAATTTTTAAGTTTCATACACATAATATGCATTGGAAGTATTTTGAAAAATAGTTGTAAGTCCCTGGTATTTTATTTTCTTCGAAACATTTTATCACAGTAAATCTATGATTATGTCATCTATTAGGATCACAGAGTAGCATATAAACTAACGAGGAAAAATTTAATAGCGAGAAAAATATTTATAATTTTGTAATATTTCTATAATTAGTAGTATTTGGCAGGGTTTAAAACACAAACACTGCGGAGATTTGCAATTAGGCATTTAGAGTTAAATCAGGTGCTACTGAACCCTACTATACATCCCCAAAGGAGTACGTCTACTTACCATTAACTTTGTATAGAGGGTGATTCACAACTTATCAAAAAAAATTTGGAAATAGATGCGTCATGGAAAATGGAGTCAATATCGTACAAAAATTTTTGTAAAATCTATAGTTTCCGAGAAAAAAATTGTAGTATTTTCAACCTTTACACCGCTGGGCTGTTGTCTCTAGTATCATCTAAATGCAGGTGATTCCAAATATTGAAATTCGATTTTAGTATTAACGTTTTTTGCGATAGTATTTACATTAGTTTTTCAAGTGGCAAAAAAGGCTTATGGGTATAACAACTCGGAGTAGATGGATGTCGTTTTAATTATGAGGAAGTAAGACAAAATGCTTTGGCAGCTTCTCGTCTGTACGCAGAATGATTTCACGGTAAATATGTACCAAATTCAGCTACTTTTACCGCGGTAGTGCAACTCGGGCGTGATATGGAAAATTTGCAACCAAATCGTGAAAAAGATAAAGATCCAGGGCGTCCACGGCGTATTGTTGAAAAGAAACCCCGAATAAGTACCTGGCAAATTGCTCGACAAGTACAAGGGATGTCCCAATAAACACTGGGGCGCATCATATACGAGGCTCCATCATACCATGTACAGCGTGTTCAAGCATTGATAGCAAGGCATTGTCTTTTACGAATTAGATTTTGTGATTGGTTGCTGCATCAATATATTCAAAATCCCAGATTTTCAGCTGACGTGTTAGTTACAGATGAAGCTATTTTTACACGGAATGGAATGTATAAAATTCATAGTACTCATGTTTGGGATTTTGAAAATACTCTCGCGATTCAACGGGAATAACATTTTTATTCTAATGTTTGGGTAGAAACTGTCGATGATCGCTTAATTGGATCATTCATATTACGAAATCAAATGGATGGGGTTCGGTATCTCGAGTTCCCTCGAAATGATCTGCCTGAACTTCTGGAAGGTGTACCCTTAGCTGCCCGACTCCGATGTGGTTCTTGCATGATGGTGCTTCCCCTCATTTTCGACAAAATGTCCGTTACTACCTTAATGAAGTATTGTACTATTGGACAAGGAGGACCGCTGTCATGGTCGCCACGATCTTCTGTGAACTTTCTTTTGTGGGGATATTTAAAGGAATTGTATTGCACTGAAGGGAACACTATTGATGATTTACGCGAACGTATCATAGCTGCTGCCAATAACTTACGAGTTGAAAACAGAAAATAACTAGAAACATTTGTGTTAGTTTGCAGAAACTGGGTACGATGGCCTCAAATTTGTTTACATGTCGGTGGACAAAATTTTGAACAGTTGTTGTGATATCAGGTATGTCAAACTATTTTATTAATTGAAGCCACAAATGATTTTATTAATTAATAATAACAATAGTAGAAAAAGCAGTTAAATTTACCGATATAAAATAAATGTCAATATTTTATTTGTATCTTGGCTTGGACAATTCTATTAATTTTTTGTCTTATTTTTTATTACAATTTGCCGCCGGGCCAATCGCCGACTTCATGCTTAGCCTTGTTCAAGGTCAGGTTTTACACTGTATTTTTAAGTCACAGCCTTTTTTGTTTTTTTTTTACAAAATTGTATTTATAAAAATCCTCTGAACATTCAAACAATGCTTCTTTGATAAGTTCTTAATCACCCTGTATAATTAACTTATCTTGATTGATGCAAAATATGTATCTATGTATTTATTATCTACTGTGCCACACTTACAGGCGAATTAGAATTAAATTGATAAATGATAAACGTGTACCATTCATTACCTAATTGACTTTGATGTGACACAATTCACAATGTCTTGTCACTTCAATAAAGACTGACATTTTTACAATTGTAATTATTATATAAAGGAAAATGTTACAAGTCTAATCATATGTCAACATGACAAGTCATTGTGACTGGTATTCGGTTATTTATATAAAATTCCTTTGATGTTAGAGTCACTTTACATGCTAATCTGCTAGAGAATTAGACAATTGCATTGTTTTACGTGTTTCAAGCAAATAAGAAGTAACGTATTTGTGAACTGAAAATTCGGTAAAAACATAACTGAAATATAGTTTTCACTATTCCTTATAAGATTCGTTTACACGGGTTTAGTAAATAGGCACAGTTACTAGAGCAAATCGTTAGCTGAAAAATGTTATAAGCCAGTAACTGCCAGTAACAATGTTTCGTAAAAGTTTCAAAGTAAAATATATGTAAAAATGGATCAAATCCAGTGCTACTTGGAAATCTGCTATAGCTATTTCGTCTATAATTTTTAATTCGCGAAATTGACAAACCACTAGATGGCGCTGTAAAATTCAAGATGTCGGAAATAGTGGTGATCAACAATTTGTTTACAAATGCCGCTAAAGATTATAAATGTTTTATGGTGTAATTCTTTGTATTTATGTAATTTTTAACGCGAAAGTATATTTTTAGGGTTTATCAAAACGATTATTTTAATTTCAATGTAAAACAAATTCCTTGAGTGCATATAAAATGTCGTGACTACTTGGGGGGATTGTATACGACCTCTTAAAGGAAGTAAGGGATTTTATGCGGGCACATATTTTTTTGTGGGGTAGAACGTGAGCCCCAAGTTATCGAAAGACTGTGTTTACAGACGTTGGCAAATACAGAAAATTTCCGTTACACCTACAGATACAAAACCGATTTGTCGGATTGTTGTTCACCCCACATCCGATTTATTACAAACTGTCTTATGCAGATTCTGCATGTTTCTTTATTCAAGATAGAATTATACTATTTCCAAAGTATTCTGGTACTATTCATGCAGAAAGAATGATAGAAAATATTAAAAAACACATAAAAGTTCACACTCCTATTATGTTAGTAATTTGTCCTTCACCTCTACAGCCGTTCGGCAATCTATCAACAGATATCAATCACTTTGTGATTTTCGCCAATGAAGCTGTATGCTGTGCTTGCGTTTCTTAATTTCAGCTATTCATGATCCATGGGAATTCATGTTCTCTGCACAACAATCGTGGATTCATCCTACTTTGATATTTTAATGATCTAACAGAGTACTTAAAATTGTACAAATAAACAAATGTATTCCATTGTTTCCACTGCAAACTATGTTCGCAGGATTCTAATATTCAGAAGCTAGCTGCTTGCTCCAGCAATTCGTCTATTTACTAAACCCTTGTAAACGAGGTTTTAGGGCGCGGGTTTGGTAAATAGTCACAGTTACTGGAATAAGTGGCTAGCTTGGAAATGTTACAAACCAGTAACTGTTCACGTTGTGTGTAATATTTCGTGTTAGTAAATCATTTGATCTAAAATATGGTAGCTATGTAAAAATGGATAAAATATTTTATCTAATTTTCAATCAATATACCTGCTATGTTTGTTCTAAGGTTTTTTCATCGCACTTCGACATGTTAAATGAAAAATAGGTACTGGTAGAAGAGCAGACTGGTTTGTATTTATTCAATTCGATAATTCCGTGGTGGGAGTAAAATCAATCAAATCAAATCAAATCAAATATATTTATTTCTTTTGGACAAAACACAATTGTATAAGAAGTCGTCAAAAAAACATCATATCAGAATTTGTATACAAAACAATTCTGCTACGATGTAGGGCTTAGAGTTACACGACATAGCAAATGAAATATAAAAAAAAGAGATACAACATGAACACAATTTTATTAAGAGAAGTATTCATTTAGGTTGTACTGGCATTTGTTAACCAAATAAAATATCAGGCATCTTTTAAATGCCCTCTCATCCTCAACACTCCTCACCGCTAGTGTGAGGTGGTTATATATTTCGGCACCAATTCTGCTAGGTGCTTTATATGTAATATTTAGCCTGCTAAGAGCGAGATGTATGTTATTATTGTTTCTTGTTTTATATCCGTGTATCTCCTTATTTTGAGAAAAAAAGATTTTTGTTTTTTCTAACATAAATTGATATTTGAAAAATGTAGAGAGCACATAAAGTGAGAATTCTTAAATGTTAGAAGGCATCACAACATGATTCATCCTGCCTAAGTCCAGTTATGCATCTTATAATTTTTATTTGCCAAATAAACACATTGGAAGATAATGTAGAGTCGCCTAAAGACATAGACCATACCTCAGTCTGCTCTCTAGCTCAGCATAGTACAAATTGATTAATTGTAGTTTGTTAAAGATTAATTTTATATTTCTAAACATATATGACAAGCCTGTGAGTCTAGAGAAGAGGGAAGTACAATGACTTCTCCAGTTTAAATTAATATCTATCTTAAGACCTAAAAATTGTCGTCTTCATGAAAATTCAAGATATTGTCGTTCAAAATAATCTCCATGTTTTCTGGAGTTCTCAGAATTGAATACAACATTTTAGTTTTTTCTGTGTTCAAGAATAAAGAATGACGTAGGAATCAATTGCTTAATTTATTTAGAGTGTTTTCACAGTTTCCTTTTAACCCATTACAATTTTTATTAGATACTATTAACGATGTCTCATCAGCATACATGGTTAGTTTTAAGACAGGCAGAATGTTACTAATTTCGTTAACATATACAATAAAAAACACCGGGCCCAAAATCGAGCCCTGTGGGACTCCCAAATGTATTTGAATTCTTTGTGAGTTGACGGAACACAATGAATTGCCTTATTTGTGTTTTAATTGTACATATTGAGTTCTAGTTTTTAAAAAAGACTCTAGCCATTCCAATCACACACTCCTGATACCATAATCGTATAACTACGAGATCAAAATATTGTGGTCGGCACAGGCAAAAGCACGACTCAGGTCACAAAATATGCCACAGGGCACTCCCCATCATCTATGTAGCTGATTAAATTGTCATAAAATTCATACAAAGCCGTACTAGTGGATTTTCCAGATCTAAAACCATGTTGGCTATTTGACAGTACACTAACTTTTTCCAGAAACTTAACTAATAACCTATCCAGGAAACAGTATTCAAAAACTTTGGAAAAGCCTGAATTAATAGTTATCGGTCTGTAGTTCTCTCGGTAAGATTTCTAGTAAGCTAGCTAGTGGTTAAGTAAGTTGAACTAATTTATACTCTCTTGACTAGTTCCATTTATTAGCACTAGTACTTTACGAATCACTGTTACCTGTGTTTACACGATTATACAAGAAATATTTTAAGTGGTCGAACACAAAAAAAATAATAAAAGCTATTATCACCTGTTTTTGTCTACTAAAAATATTTCTTTTAGGAAAATACCTGGAGAGGAAACTTTAGGACACCGTTACACTTTATTTTTAAATGTAAGTTAATAGCTGTAAAAGTTTTATGCAAAATATATCGCTTACAACATTAGTGAATTTATAGTCCAATCAAATAAATTTACTATATAATTAAATACTTCCCGTGTAATTTTATTTAGACTCGAGCTGTAATCCCTGGCGTGTGTCTTAAACTCGAGTATGTTAATGGTTTTAAAATCAATTAAAATTGAGAGAAATCTTGTAAATCTAATATTACAGAAAACTAGAGTGGGTTAGGCATTAAAAAAAAAAACGTTTTTCGAAAGATAGTTCGAATTGTAATATAAATAAAATATGGTTTATTTAGACTAATGTAATTAAAGAAGAATTTAATTTCGATAAAGAAAATTTCTTGAAAATTACCAAAAAAGATATATAAACGGCCAATCTATCTTTCACCAGAAAATCCCGTGGTAAAATGTTTCGACACATGCTGCATAACCGCATGTTCAAGGTTATCGGTCAGTGGTCATGCAGTTTAAGGCGTCAGTAATTGAATCGAGGTGACTAGATCGCTGTGTGGTTCGACCCCCGCAGCCGGTAGACCGTATATAAGCTATATTTGTGGAGAGGATTGACACCCTCTCTGCGGGTATGGTAGGGTGGAAGGATGTTGGCTTGGGTCAATGTGAGAGATTGATACTAGCTGACATTTGACTACCCCCTAATTAATGAGGTTTTCCAGGTTTCCCTCATTCCTGCACTCAATGGTGGTTAGGGCAAGTGTTCGACTTCTGGGCTAATCCTCGTGATTGGAATGAGGGGTAGAGATGTTATTACTATTATTCATTATATTTAGGCCTACATTATTACCGTTATTATTAGAGATACACAATAAAGTTTTTAGTAAAACTTGTTGGGCTGTAACTGAACCCCCTTCAATATGTTTATGGAAGCACAGTGGAGTGCATAAGTTGAGGGATACAAGAAACAATAATATATATTTTAATAAAAAAAATGTATTGTTTTGAGTTATATCGTATATTTTCTACATGCATTATATAAATAATTACATTTTAATTTTACAAAGTATTAATAAATTTGCAATGTACGTAATTTTCATCGTAAAAATAGTCAAATTGTACATGTATTATCTGTTTAATAGCATTGAAATTTTACAAAGCATTTGTAACTTTACAAATGGTAAGTAAAGTTACCATGATAGTTATGGGCATATGGGCATAAGACAATGATAATTGTGGTAAATTTACATAAGTCATGTTTTCAGTGTTGCAGACAGTTAAAATTTTCACGTAACAGATAAATAATATATTAAATAGTAAAATATTTACACAAAATAAAAATTTACCTCTAACAGCTGCGGTTCAACATGAATACATTCACTAAATTATATCTTAAACTTCTGTATTTTAATATAAAAATATGTATCGAAATAATTGTGTTGTAATTCTGTTGAGCCCTTTTGAAATTATTTATAAAGATGTGTATTTCGTTCAGCAGTTTTTATAATAATAATAATAATAATAATAATAATAATAATAATAATAATAATAAAGTTTATTTGCCCAAAAAATAACATTTTTTTTTTTTATACATGTTTAGTATACATACATATAATCATGCAGTAGGACAAAAAGGAAATACGCTCAGTACACCACAAAGTAGTTTCCTGGTCTTCCGCGTATCCCAGAAGCGCGTGGATCAGAAGATATGTAAGAGCAACAAAATTATCAATATTAATAGCAATCTACAAATAATCATCAAGAAAAAGTTTTTTTAGAGACATTTTAAAAGTATATGGCGACAATGATTTTAATTCAGGATTCAACCTATTGAACAATTTAACAATATTGTATGAAAATGATCGCTCAAAGAAAGCAGATTTGTGAGTAGGCATGGTTAATAGTCCTTTGCTACGTATATTAATGTTGTGCACGTCAGTCCTAAAAATTAATTTGTTATAAAGGTAAGGGGGAGTCCTAGTAAAAATTAACTTCTGATAAAAACATAGAGCATGATAATCTCTTCTTATTTTCATAGACAACCATTTTAAATTTTTAAAAGCGTTAGATATGTGATTAAATTTTCTTATCCACATATGAAACGAACACAGGCATTTTGTACTTTCTGAATTCTATTACAATCAACACTATCTATACAGCCATTATATAAAACATCACAATAGTTAAATTGAGATAGTACCAAAGTTTCACAAAGCATAACTTTAGTATCTTTATTTAGAATATGCCTACTATTATATAACAATTTTAAATTACAGTAAGACTTCTTCAACATATGATTTACGAATAACCTGTATCTCAAGTTGAAGTCTAATGTTACACCTAGATTTTTTGCCTCTCTAGTAACTTTAAGTTGATCATTATTGATATGGATGTTTATTAAATTTATGACTTCGTTAACCTTATTTTGCTGACCTATCAATAATACGGACGACTTAGAACTGTTGAGCTTTAAAGAATGATCAGCAGCAATTTTAGTTAAAACCGACAAGTCGGCGTTAATTTTGTTACAAGCATCATTTATCTCTGAAGGAGCAAAAGAATAATATAATTGTGTGTCGTCCGCGTAAAAATGAAATTTACAAAAAGTGATGAAAGTTTCAAAATTTAACGTATAAACAGTATAAAGTAATGGACCCAAAATAGAACCCTGGGGGACTCCTGATAGCATTGCAATTTGATTAGAAAGTTTATTATTATAAGTAACACATTGTGTTCGATTAGTTAAATAATTTTTTAATAGTGAAATAGAATCATTACTAAGACCTACAAAATGCAATACTGAAAGTAAAATATTATGATCAAGTGTGTCAAATGCCTTGCTAAAATCCAAAAGAGTAAGCGCTGTTATTTTACCTTTGTCAACTTGGCTTATAATCTCATCTGTTATGTGAAGAAGAGCTGTTGAACAACTGTGATTTTTCCTAAATCCTGATTGCAAAACTGGCAGTAATTTGTTATTATTCAGATAATTTCGAAACTGGTTCTCGATTACTCTTTCCAAAACCTTAGACAACACTGGCAACACTGCAATATGTCTCAAATCCTTAAATTCAGTGGGATGAGTAACTTTGGGAATGGGTCTTTTCAATGATTCTTTCCAGCAGGATGGAAAAACACTATATTCTACACAAAAATTTACTAAATGTGTAATTAAAGGAATTATATAAGGGCAACATAATTTTATAAAAGTAATATTAAATCCATCAGTCCCAATAGCCTTAGAAGAAATGTTATTAATTATTTTAGCAATCACGTCATCATTTACAGGCGAAAATATAAAATTATTTGGAATATTATTTTTTGTTCGGGAGTTATAATACTTAACCAAGTTTTCAATACTATTATTGCTATTACTAATTTCCTGAATTGAAGTAGAAAAAAAGTTAATAATATCATCAGGATCAGCTATCTCATCAGGAATTGTAATTATATTTTTATTAATAATATTCATACGTTTTAATTCCCTCCAAGTATCTTTTGAGTTTGAATTTCGACATTTAAAGTTAAGATAAGCCCGTTTTCATTTTAATAGCAATATTAGTGAAATTACGCCATTCTTTGTATTCCTGCCACCGCAGAATATTTTCGTAGATTTGAAAGTTTTTAGTTTTTATTATTGTGTAACTATTTCAATAAACGTTTTCTCCTTTAGTTTAGTATCACATTTTAGATGTGTCCTGTGTATAATTCCTCTTTTAATAAGTTTTTAATGTTTATAGAGGAAAAATTTTGAAATCTTCTGACTGAGAACTAACAAATATAATATGTACAACAAAATTTAAATTTTCAGGTTATATATCTAAATAATTTAATTCATCAGAATCGAAATGTATTCAGAGAATGTACCAATGAATATAACAAATTCAAAAATTGCGACTAGAGAATTTATGATGAAGAGTAAATGGAGGCAAGGCTGTATAAATGTACATGTTGGCGTCAAGACATAGGGACGAAAATGGGGTTATTGCCGTAGGAATTCTCGTGGAATGCTAAAATAAACAACTTTTAGACAATTAAATTACATTACGCATGCTAAATTCACGAAATTGAATCACCGGGCAAGAAAGTGCGTCTTGATGAATTGATCTCATTTCCTTTCCGCACCAGCTTTTCAAACAGGAAGGGGAGTTGACGAAAATATAGGCTTTTGTGTTTTTCCAAATAATTTCGTTTTTTAATATTTCTTACAAGACCTACTTAGGTACTAGACAAAGCACTTACATTTTTTGAAGCTAGAAAATAAATTTGGGTAGAAATATAAATACTAAAGACATTTAACAATCTTCTCAATGGCTACATTTTTATACATTGGTTATATTGTGTGAACCATTGCGACCTAATACCTCGACCATTGTGAATTACCCTCACACTGTTTACGTTACCCATATTATTATTAGCTTTTGTAGGTTTTTACCGTATTGTAAAGATGTTTAAGCTAATATAAAGCAATTTTCCTACAACAGATTTTGTTAACAAAATATTTAATTGTTTGAACTTTATAAAATGGTTCAAAATTGCTTTATAATCACCCGCATATATTTACAAAAATCAAAATATTAGTTTTATAAGAAAAACCTAACAGAAACATCAATATTCCTAAAGCACTAAAGGAAAGAAGGAAAAACCAAACGCACTAGCCAAGTTACTACTAATGACTAATAATACTTTTAGGCTAAAAGCAGCAGGTGATAGATTTAAATCTTGTAGTACGTTAAAGTTTTAGGAATTTTTTGTGTCCAAAAATAAGGTTTTTTTTTGTTATATTAATGTGGGGTCTTAGAACAGCCATTATCCAGCTACAGCGTGTCAAAGATTAAAGAAAAACATATTTATAAGCCGCTTGAGACAGTTTAAGCAAATTCGATGTACATATGTTTGGGTCGGTCAGTGGTCGCGCGGTTTAAAGCGTCAGTACTTGAATCGAGGTGACTGGATCGCTGTGGGTTCGACCCCTGCAGCCGGTAGACCGTATATAAGCTATATTCGTGGGGAGATTGGCACCTTCTCTGCGGGTATGGTAGGGTGGAAGAATGTTGACTTGGGTCAATGTGAAAGATTGATACCGGTTGGCATTTAACTACCCCCCTAATTAATGAGGTTTTCCAGGTTTCCCTCATTCCTGCACTGAATGGTGGTTAGGGCCTACCAACGTAAGTCGTTCCTGGGCGCAAATGCGGCCTGCTTAATAATAATATGCCGCCCCCTCTCCCGCACCAGTCTTCGACTTCTGGGCTAATCCTCGTGATTAGAATGAGGGGTAGAGATATTATTATTATTATTATATTTAGTATGAACGTAGGTATAATACAAAAAATTACCAGCTTTAGAAAGTTACCAGCGGTGGAGGTGTGGGTATCATCGACAATTATTTGCTGCTATAAAATATATATATCACCCTGTATAATTTTATAAATAAAATAGGTCATCATATGCGCCATTCCTTTATCCTCCCTTTTTGTTTCTTTATACTTTTTTTGTATTCCAAACCGATTAACAATAAAATAGATTTATTTGATCAAGTACATTTTTACATAGTCACTTTAATTACTTGCATATGGAAATGGAATTGAGGCTAGGCGAATTTATATAGAAAAAATTCCAAATCCAAGAATGTTCAGAAATATTTTTATCGTGTTTCGGGCTCTTTTCAGAAAAGTCAAGTTCCTAGAAGACCTTTGAATGTTAGAACGCCTAAGTTGGAAGAAGCTATTCTGCACGAAATTGAAGAAGACCCATATAGGAATATAGCGAATCTTAATGTGACTCATGAATTAGTTTGGTCCATTTTGAAGCACCAAAGTTATACTTGCATCACATACAAAGGGTGCAAGCCTTACTGCCGCAAGACTATTCTGCCCGCTTACAATTTTATCACTGGATTACAGGTTAACCTTGGCCACCCTATAATTTTTTTTGTTGGTCATAATTCGGCGATTTTCACATGAGATTTGTAGACTAAATAAACCGCACTTTACAAATTTAACATTTCATATATTTCATAGTGCTAATCTAAGTAGTTATTTAGATAACGTAAACTAAATTTTATGAAAACACCAGCCGCCACTTGTACTGTGACATGTGTTCTCTCGCTGTATGTTTTAACTTTTAAATTTATTTATAATTCTATTTAAATATTTTACATATTCTAAATATTCAGCAACATGTTTATATAAATATCAATACTTGAATACAAGTATTCAGGATTCCAGAACTCTAAATCTTATGTGTGATTCAAGAAGTCCTGAATACTTTTTTAACAAAATATTCCTGTATACTCTAGGCTAGGGTCTTATGCGTCATTGGACAAACATAAAGACAGTTTAACACGAGATTGAAGGAAAACGGAAAACAAGTGTTACCTAAGGAGTAACAAAAGTACGTAGTTGCGGCACATATGGCGACTACAGAACAGTCGACAAAATTATAGTGAAGGAAAGAAGAGTGTGGTTAAGTACTCAGTATTCATGGATTGAATACTTCTCCTGTATTCATATACAGCTCTACCTGATATCAACCATAGGAGATTTAATATACTCCAAAGTCTTATGTATCATTAAAAACATGAAGATACGTTAACACGAGGTTGAAGAAAGTTACCTAAGGAATAGCAACAGTAAGAATTATGTAGTTGGGAAACATATGGCGACTGCAGAGCATTCAGACACAATTAGAATAAAAAAAAAACAAGAGTTTGGTCATGTACTAAGTATCCATGTATTGAATACTTTTCCTATATTCATATGTAGCATTGCCTAGTACCAACTACAAGAGTAATGTACTCCAAGGTCTTATCCATTATTGGACAATCATGAAGACACGTTAACACGAGGTTGAAGAAAAATAGAAAGCAAGTGTTACGTAAGGAATAACAAAAGTAAGAATTATGTAGTTGCGGAACATATGGCGACTACAGAGCTAGCATTCAACAGACAAAATTATAGTTAAAAATGAAGATATGATATATAATTGTTTAGCAAATAATTGTCAATGATAACCACCGCCACTGGTAAATTTCTAAAGCTGGTAATATATTTGTTTTATACCTGCTGTCATACTAAATATGCACAACAAATTTCATTAAATTATCTGAAGACATTTAGAAATAAAAAACTAGACAATGGCTGTCGCAAGACCCCACATTTACGAGTATATAACAAAAAAACCCGTGTTTTCGTCCTGGATTTTTGGCCTCTATTTAAGAAACATGCTGTATGTTATTAACAGTTTCAGTTGCTTCAGAAAAAGAAAGCGATATGTCAAAACAGACTGCTTGGCATCCTATATCAGCCTAATCATGCACATACGTATGTCGATTGTATTTTCAATAACCATGCAATGGCAGTCTAAGAAACTGCACAAGAAATAAACTCTATTCCCCATAAAGGTTTATTTTAAAAATATCAATGTTGAATTTAACAAGGACACAACCTAAAGTCAAAATAAATCGCGTCATGTCGTGAAGGCAGGGGCACATAAAGCGATGAAAAATTAATTTATTCAAATAAACATAATCCTGACAGACGTGTAGTGGCATCCTTGTTATGCCTATATTGATTTGGGCCCTCAAAATCCAAATAAAAGGATTGTCGACATTCACAAATCTACCTATTCAGAGACAGATGTGTTTCCGCACTTTGACAAGAAGCAGAAGTGAGAAGGATGAGTGACTTACGCTAATCAAATTTCAGTCAAATGAACGCTTTATTGATTAATTTTAGAAGCACGGAAATACACGATATAAACAAAAAATATTCTCCTGTAAACTATATTTTTACTTTCTAATTATAATCTATAATATATTACTCTGCTGCACTAATAACCCCTGTATTTACTTTTAATAATAATCTAAATAGTTACCTAAGTATTGTTGTTTACTTATGGTAAATGATTCTACAATACTAGATAAACATCATAAATTCATATCTAATGTAGACGTAACCTTAGGCAGCATCCAGATCGAATAAGCAAGTAAAAGCGAGAGAAAGCAAGGTCATATATTACGTGACAAAGAAAAGTAAACACTCATTGATACGCCTGGGCTTGAATATAATAAGTAATAAATAATATTAATATAATTGTCAATAACTTATCTCATTTCAAGCTATCTGAACTTCATTGGTAAGAGTTGCTAAAGTCTGTAGAGGGTGTTGTAAATACAGCAGTCTGCGGTCAATCATGTTCCAAACATGTTTAACAGGTGACAGATCTGGTGATCTTGGTAGACAGTTGATCTATAATAACTATTGTGTGTCTAGCAACATGATGCCTAACATTTTCTTTCTGGAAAATGGCTTTTTAGATGGTGTGAAGATAGGATTGCCACATGGCTCCACTACTTCTTGGGTGCAACGATGTTCTGTTCTGAGGCATGTTGCCTTTAATGAAAGGATCTGTTACCATATGCGATAGCCCCATACCATAACGCTTACAGTGTGATGGACATGACGCTCTCTGTCAAATTATGAATCTTTCACCATCTGATTCCATTCTTGGTTCTACTAAATCCTCTGTCTACACCATTGTAAGCAATTAGATCGATGTTGATAAGTGCGAGAACCCAATGTTAAAGGTAAGACAAGAGGCCAAAACTTCGGATTTGGCGATATACTATACGCATTCCGATCATCTCCCCATGTTGTTCAAACCACTGATTTGCAATAGTCCAGCTGCTGCTAAATCGATCTCTGACAGCTAAAAGTCGCAAACGACGATCTTCACGCTCTTTGGTTACTCTACGACCAACGGTGCATCTCGCTTTGTGTCCATGGCATTCCTAAGTTTACGTCTACTGACACCGTACTATGGTACATAAGGATCTGTTAGTCCTTCTAGAAATTTCTCTCGCCGACAAACCTGCTTCGCGCAACCCAATAATCCTCCCCCTCTCAAAGTCACTAATCTGGAAAATATGTCCAAATCTACGTAGTCTAGACATAAGCAGCTGTAAAAAATGTCGTTTGCAGCAAGCTTTACAACACTTGCATCACTAATGTGAGCAAATTTTTTTTAAACAGAATGCTACGTTATCAGACTCCTACGCAAACTCATTTGAAGCCTGTTAAGAGCATGTAACTTTCTAAGGGTGCATTTTAAACCACATGTTAATAGAAACTTTTTGGCTTACTTTGTTGAGTTCTATGCCCAGTAGAAGTTTGGAATTCTTTGTAAACAGCTTAATTAGATAACTCAATAATGGAAAAGAATTAGAAGCTACTATTTTCAAAGCAAGGAATTTGAGAAAGTGGTTAATACTTTATTTTTAATCTTAAATTATGTTCTATACTTACAATTCTCACATTCAGTTATTTTTGAGATATTGCACGATCAAGTTAAAAATACTCAAAACACGTAATAATTTCAAGGCTCAAAAATAAATTGATATAAAGCTTGAAATATATCAGACTTAGATCATCATATTTACAGAAGAATTAATATCAGTGTAAAGTAGTTTTTCTTGATAAGATGTCACAAGTTTCATTAGTTCGTTTAACGAAAACATTTGTGTTAGTTTGTAGAAACTGGGTAAGACGGGTTCAAATGTGCTTACAAGTCGATCGACAAACTTTTGAACTGTTGTTGTAACATCAGGTATGTCAAATTATTTTATTAATTAATAATAATAGCGGCAAAAGCAGTTTAATTTTTATTATGCCACCTGTCGCCAACTGCATGCTTTGCCTTGCACAGGGTCAGGTTTTACAATGGACTATATTCCAGTGCCATGCAGAAATGTTTTTTTAAATCATTTTCGAAAATCATTTTTTTTACAAATTTCTATTTGTATGTCTCCTGTACATTAAAAAATATTTTTTTGGATACGTTCTGACTGACCCTGTATAAAATATTAGAACAATAAATTAAAAATATATAGGCCCAATATACATGTAAAATATTAGGTATATAACGTGAAACATTGAAGGACCATATTGTAAATTGTTGACATATCTCACCAATATTGCTACTCAATCTACAACCAATATTGAAGCCACGATTTGACCATTGTTTGGTGCTACCGCAGTTGTCTATAATCAACAGTAAGAAAAGAAGTTACCTTTCATTAGAGACGAAAGTAAACTTTTCCTTCAAACTTTAATTTTTAGCGAATTAAATTAATCCACACCAAAGTTTAGAACTGAAAGCTGATTTACTTTGATACTGAACTGATTTCATTTCCGAGTGGCAGGTTTCGCTTTAAAGGAAACAATATCTGAAATTTAGAATCGAATGCCTCGTTTTTAAACTACTGAGCAATCATTGAAAACTCCGTTTTATTGGATTATAGAGTATCATGTTTACTTTACAGAATAAATTTGCTATTCCATCAGATTTGCAATGACTCTACGGCAAATAGAGTGCTCATTCCATTGAAGTTAACATTACTGCAAAATTTCCCGGGTAATGCTGCAACCGCTAAAATCTGCGGTTAACCTCTAACTGCAACGAAGCGCACTTAAAATGTTAAATGACCTCCTGATATAATATACAAATTTATGTAAATGTGCATTTGTATATGTAACCACGTTATAATTTATATAGCAATATAATGTTTCTAAAATACTCTTACTTAGAAAGTTCATAACAAAAATGTTCGTTGTCACCTGATGGCAAAATTATGCCCACAAATCTTGGTTTTTGGACCCTAGGAAATTATTATATTTTATTTAATTGATTTTAGCATACACTACTCATAATATTAAAAATCAAATTACAGGCATATACCTACCGCGTGATAGTTTTAACTTAAGAAAGATATTTTTTCTGGAAATGGTCGAGAAAATTAAATTATTTTAAGAAGTAAACCACTTTTATTAGATCATAGGGTAGAAACACCTACATCAATTATATTTTTCTACGTTCATGCAAAAAACCAAACTTTATTGAACTATTACCAAATTTGGGATTATTCTCTCTTACCATTTTCAAAATGTTTTCAACACCCTCTGTCTTAATGGCTAAAATTATATCTAAATAATCGCTTTCAATTTGTTCAAAACGGCTGTGCAAATTCTAAACAATTAAATATTTTACGTGATGTCCCCCAAGGTTCTATTTTGGGTCCACTGCTCTTTTTACTTTTTATAAATGATCTACCGCACATATCATCTGGCCTCTTAGTGATGTTTGCTGACGATACTTCCCTTTTATGCACGAATGAACGTTTACTACTTTTAATATCAGATAAAGTAAAATTGATTGTTTTGTTTCTTGGTTTGAAGACCCAAAATTGCTACTAAATAGTGAGAAATCTGTATTTATTTACTTTGCACCTATGTTAAAAAAATTACAGTGAATGTTTTATACTTAGAGTTTATGAAATATCTCTGGAACAAGTGCAGACCACTAAATTTTTAGGTTTATATTTAGATAATGCTCTTAACTGGGAGAATCACATCTCTCAATTGTGCAAAAAGTTATCCCCAGTGTGTTATAAGTGTTATATAGGTTAAGTGTCATTACAAGCAGATCCGTTCAGTTATCCTACTACTATGGCCAATTTTACTTTCGGATTTCTTATGGCATCGTATTCTGGGCTTCTTCTCATTTTTCTGATAGAGTGTTTAAGTTACAAAAGAAAGCTGTGACTTAACACTCAATCACCTTGCAGGCCTTATTTTAAAGAATTACAGATTTTACCCTTAGTCTGTATTTACATCATGGAAGTACTGGTACTTGCATATTTAAATTATAATACATTAATAAAAAACATCATAATCACGATTACAATCCCCGCAGACATAGTGACTTAGTTATGCCCTGTCACAACTTTGCCCTTTATGAGAGAAATCCTAGTTAGGTAGATGGGAATAAAATTGTACAATAAATTACCTGATATGTATAAGAGAGCCGAAAGTATAATTAGGTTGAAAATCCACATTAAGAAATTGCTACTGGAAAATTGTTTCTACACAGTTGTTGAGTTTTTGTATTATGCCTTTTGATTTGTGGTATTATGTTTGTGTTATTTTTATATCTTATTAATATGTGATAATGTATCTGTCTGTTAGCTTTATGTTTTTTTAACTTTATAATATGCTATTTCTGTAAATTTGCTTACTTTGACGTGTGGGTTACTATTTTGTATATAACACGAATAAATATCTATCTATCTATCTATTTAGCTTTAGGTAAAAATGATCCCTACTAATTTAAAATGTCTATCTACTGACAAAGTTTGTAACATTATTTTTATTACATCTTGTGTATGTTTTCATAGAATCAATTTCTAGTTTTAAAATGTTGCTATTTTGTTTTCCAAACAATCTTTGTGTGTGCCTGGCGCATCCACCATATGTTATAATCTAATAATTAAAATATGTTGCAAGCATTTTACTTTGTTCTAGGGTGGATGAAGGTGGAGGGTAACTGTATACCTTTCAAATGGCTTCTGTATTGGTCCCCTTAAATGTTTATTAGTATAAAGTGCAACAAATTTTGATTCATTAAGGACTAGAATACACCTATTTTTATGCTCCGTTGACAAATAAATACTTTAAAATATTTTAATTAGAAATCTAATTTTCAGTTTGTACCTTAGTGAATTTTCTAATTTTATTCCCGTACAGGGTACACACATATCGTATGATGGAAAAGTGATTGATACATAATAATGCATGGATAAGTATTTAACTACTATACCAGTGTTTCTATAAAGTACATAGTCAGCCGTCCTTAGTTGTGGATCATGTCGGCTAGATGGCGGGGCTATAATATGTGCAAAAGTAAGTACCCGAAAAGAAACATAAAAAAATATCCGGCTTAATCTGAGCTCTTATTATTACCCCCGATAATTTTAACATTAAGACGAGATAGTGTATTCTTCAAGATAATGACAATTTTGTGTAGAGGAAAACACTCTGTATAGTTTTTGTTTTTAGGAGTCCTGATTAACACCACCTTATTAAATTTTAAATAAAAAAATCGCTAAACGTTTTTATTGAATTTCGGGGGTATTGAAATATCATAGCAGGTCTTGGATCGCCATCTTAAATGCCGTGGTAGGGTCAGAGAAAGCGGTTTTCGATGTCATTTAAAATTTAAAAAAATGTTTTGATTATCTTGAAGAATAAAGTTTTTACGGATTTGTACACAAATAAAAGTAGACACCCTGTATGTATTTAATTATTTAAGACACTAAATTTTTCATCTATAACCACAAAATAAAGCATTTAAGTTCTGCAATATTGGAGGCCATACAACAGATCTTTCAACATCCTCATCAATTAGGAAACTGGAGGTTAATTCAATAATTTTGATTAGTTAAACTTTCTCCCTACAATCGCGATATAACATTACACTACATTTGTTATTAGTGAGTTCTAAGTCTATATTGCGAGCTATCATAACAGTAATTTGGGCCTAAACAATCTACAAAAATATCAAGTAAACGCGTCCAATAAAAAAAAAACTGTACTTTTTCACCAGACACACAAAGCTGATTCATTGCTTCCATTTTTTATCGTAGTAAAGAACATAATCTACTTTAAGCTATAGACGCCTATTTCCTTACTTGTTTTTGAGTTTCCTAAAATAAAAGAAAATACTTAAATTGTTAGTTTTCCAGTTCTACATGAGATAATAAAAAACGCGGCGAGATAGAATTCACCATCTGTTTCACAATCATATGAAGCACCAATAACGTGTAACCGTCATTATTAAATCCCATCCAAATAACTGATACACCACTATTTAAATAAAAAGTAATTATTAAAGTTGATAATCGTATTTCTGCAAAAGATTTGCTGCTATAGATTTCAATTTAAAGACAATTTGTACACATAATTTTCCTAGTATTTACCATCGCGACTTTAATCTTCATTGATGTATTCATTATACGTAATTTTTTCTACGTGTTCTATCGTAAAAATTACGGCCAGATATATCAGTAACAGCTTGATAACTAATAATATAATCATAACGCCCCTACATTTTAACTAGGTAATCCTCGACGTTGATATTTTTGTATCAGGTTATTGTTATCAATTAATCATTCGCCAGACACAGAAAAGAATTAGGTCTGTATAGGCCGCTAACATTTTTTCATTAATCATGAGTACCCCTCTGCTCTTTAATACGTATTTTTCATTAAGCTTTGAATATGCAAGCGGAGATACGAGGAGACGCTGTTACACTGAAAATAAAGAATAGTAATCGCTTATACACTGAGAAAAATATTCACTAGTGGTACGTAAAAATACAGTTACCCCTGTATTAAACAATCAATTCAATTGTAGCAGTTAAATCAAGTTTCTTGAAAACACAGTCACTAGTCACAGGTGGACCTGTTTTATGGTCTCCAAGATCGCCTGATCTGAACCCTCTAGATTTCTTTGTTTGGGGATATGTGAAGACGTTAGTGTATGGTACACCTGTAAATAGCCTGGAAGAGCTGCAGCTACGGATTAATCAAAAGTGTCAAGAAATCCAAACCAAGGAAGGTGTTTTCGAAAGAGTTCGAATATCGTTGAGACGAAGATGTCGTGTCTGCTTGGAAATGGGCGGGAGGCACTTTGAACATCTTCTGACCTTTGTTTTTTGTTTGTTAGAAGCTTCCTATGTCGGTTTATTCCTAATAAAATAAAATGTTTGATAAACGAATAGTGGTCCATATCTCCGCAACCGTTACTTTGCGGACCCATGTTTATTAAGACTTTTCTGCTTATTTTGGTTCATACTATTATCTCCTGAAATATTTTACACTCTTTTTTAACACCCTGTATATAAATCTTATGCTAAGATGACACTTTCTAATAGTTATGTTTTCATTGAAAACTAAATGAACATACATTTTTTTCTGACAATATAAATCTACTAGACCTATTATAATACAGAATTCAGAAATTTCTTTGAACAATTTTTTTTGCAGCCATATTTATACAAATCATAAGGTAAATTAATATCTTATCATGACTAATAAAATAACTAGTCATGCCGTCAAATATTTTTTATTGCGGCAAAGTGGTTGAAAATATTCATTCAAAAGTTAGAAAAGAAATCAAAACAGGCATATTCGCACACACAACAACAAAGCAAACACGCGCAGCGCACTTAAATTTGCGCCGTGACGGTCATAGCCATTATTGAATGAATTGATGGATGGATCTTCATATAAGCGCTTAGAGCTGAATTCCACTGATACAATAATCATATTTGGTATTCCACAGGTATTATTATGTATTAAGTTTACAATTTTGTAGCAATAATCTTCAGACACTATTTGACTACAACAGAGATGTTTCCAAATACTACTACATTGTTATAATGTTTAGTAAATGTCTTATGCTTTTATTGACACAAAAACTACAAAAGTTCACCAGAATTGTTGTAGCTTCCGCTACAATGCTTTATAATAAAGGTGTGCTATATTAATGTTAAATATATTAAATTACCACTAAATTAAACATTAAAAATTACCAGTAAGTTATATAAGGAATTACACATTGGTAGTAATTTTTACTTCTCTGTTATTGTGACACACACAATACAAGCATGTTTAGTATTTTTGCTAAATTCACTATTTTAACTTGCTAAGAATATTACTCTGATTTTAAAAATAATATTACGCGTGTAAATTTATTCATTCTGAAAGGAAATTCTTACTTTATCAGCTGTATTCGTTTAGAGGATTGAAACCCTCCCTGCAGGTATGGTAAAGTGGAAGAATATTGGCTTGGATCAATTTGAGAGACTGGTACCGGTCGACATTTGACTACCCCCCTAATTAATGAGGGTTTACAGGTTTCCCGCATTCCTACACTGAATGGTGGTTAGGGCTTACCAATGTGTAAGTCGTTCCTGGGCGGAAATGCGGCCTGCTTAATAGTAATATGCCGCCCCCTCTCCCGCACAAGTTTCCGACTTCTGGGCTAATCCTCGTGATTAGAATGAGGGGTATAGATTATTAATATTAGATAACCCTTCTAACGACAAATATAGCGATATATGATTATATTTACTTTTTTATCATAGTTGTTCAAATAATTATTTATTTATATGTAATGTATTCCAAAACAAAGTTGATTCCATGGGATGTTGCATGTACAGAAACATGTTTTCAGCGGCGTTTCAGAAAAAAGTGTTTAAGATTTAAATGAGGTAATTCTATTTAAGACATATTCTGTACTTCCACTTAATTAAGCTGGAAAAAATAATATCCTACACATAATTTTTGCCGCAAAATTCTTTGTAGCCATTTTCAACATTTTTATTTATTTAATTACTTATTTCGCTGTTTACCTCTGTACAAAAACGTTTATTAATGCTAATGTGAGACCGTTGTTTGGTGCTTATATGGCCCCAATTAGTGTGGCATTCCAGGTTTCCTCCAAATTTATACTGTGGCAATAAAGGATTCAATGGAAATAACATCGCATCCTTACTTATATAAAATTTTGCCCACGTTGACAGTAGATAACTAAGTTGTAGGGGTTTAGAACTAATATTTAGTAATTAGAAACACAAAATGTATATATCGATGACATAAGATGTGCACATGCATTAGCATTAGACAACAAATGTTGTAACATATCTTTTAAACAATCTCTAAAGATTTGGGTATAGCTGCCTTGAAATTATTTTCTAGTAAATTTAAAACATACAGGGTGATTTACAACATATACAAAAAAAGAATAGATCCGTCATGAAAAATGAAGTCAACATCGTAAAAAGAATTGTAAAATTATTATAGTTTCCGAAAAAATAATATTAAACTAGTATTTTCAACCTTTACGTCGCTGGGCTGCTGGAGTCTCCGCATTTAGCACTGTGCGCTCTCTCTATACGTAGACGATTTCGAATACTGAAATCCGATTTCAATATTAACGTTTTTGCGATAGTATTTACATTAGTTTAACAGACTTGCGTGTATAGCAAATCGGAGCTCATAGATATCGTTTTATTTATGGTGAAATTAAACATGATGCCTTAGCAGCTTCTCGTCTGTACCGCGGTAGTACAACGCGCGGTGACACGAAAAATTTGCAACCGAATCGTCAAAGAGATTGAGGTTCAAGGTGTCCGCGCCGTAATGCAGCAGATGAGGAACACATTTTAGAGATTATTGAAGGGAATCCCCAAATAAGTACCAGGTAAATCACTCAACAAGTACAAGAAATGTTCAACAGTGTGGCGCATCATACACGATGCTCAATTATATTTGTACCATGCACAGCGTGTCCAACCATTAATACCAAGGGATTAACTCTTACGAATTAGATTTTGTCAATGGTTGCTGCAACAAAATGCTCAAAATCCCAGATTTAGAGCTGATGTGTTACTTACAGATGACGCTATTTTTACACAGAATAAGATGTATAACATTCATAATACTATGTTTGGGATGTTCAAATTATGCAAGTTATTCATCGGAATCATTTCCAATAATAATTTTCCTTGAGTGTGTGGGCAGAGATTGTCGATGATCGCTTGATTGGACCATTCATATTACTAAATCGAATGGATAGGGTTCAGTATCTCAAGTTCCTCCGAGATGATCTACCTGGACTTTTCGAAAATGTTCCCTTAGCTGTTCGACTCCGAATGGTTCATTTTCAACAAAATGTTTGTTCCTTATTGAAGTTCAAGGGCTACAATGGATTGGACGAGGACAACCGGTACCATAGCCGCCACGATCTCTTGACTTAAATCCTTTCGACTTATTTTTGTGCGGATATTTCAAAAATTAAGTAGATTAGTGATGAGTTACGCGAATGTATCATAGCTGCTGCCAATAACTTACGAGTTCAAAACGGACAAGGACCAGAAACATTTGTGTAACATCAGGTATGTCAAATGATTTTAATATTAAAACCAGAAATTAATTTAATTAATTACTTATAAAGGCAGTTAAATTTGCTGATATAAAATAGTAGATAAGGGTTGATAATTTTTGAAACCAAAAAAAATTAATAGTACCTACGATGAAACCCATTAGAAAAGGAAGATAATACAACGAAAATGAAAGGAAAAATAATTTACGGGCGATCTGAGGTTGGAAGTGGAAGGGGGTGAGTTTTTAAAGGTAAAAAACGGTTTATCTTGATTTCCAGCAAAACTACAAGTCCTATGGAAAAAGTTGAGCCTCAACATTTATGTGAAAAAATTCAAATAAAAAAGGTAAAAATAAAAAACCAAAAACTTGGTTATTTGAATTTTTTACATAAATGTTGAGGTTATGTGAAAAAGGTGTAAATACAAAAGTTGTAAATCTTTTTATTACCTACAACTTTGCTATTTAACTTTTTTCCATAGGACTTGTAGTTTTTCCGGAAATCAAGATAAACCGTTTTTTACCCTTAAAAACTCACCCCCTTCCACTTCCCGACCTCAGATGACCCGTAAATTATTTTTCCTATCATTTTTGTTGTATTCTCTTCCTTTTCCAATGAGTTTCATCCTACTATTATTTTTTTTTTCACTTTCTACTATTTTCAAAGTCTTCAGCACTGGTCTATAGGTATTACAAAATTGTATTTATTTCTTTCCTTGGGAAATTCTTTAAATTTTTTGTGCGTCCATGTTGTATGCTGCAGTTCTGGTCGCCGAGATAATTCCTTACCTTGAGCAAGTTCCGGTTTTATAAAGGATCAGTTTCCAGGGCCGTGTAGAAATGTAGTTTTAAACCATTTTCGAACTATCCTATCTGATTAATAACTACCTTAATTATTTTTTAGATAAGTCTAAATGACCTTGTATATAGCTAAACTCCGTTGAAAGAAACCATGATTTTATCTAAATATTGGAAAATAATTAAATCTGGCTGTCTTTATTTTCAAGTCAAATAAGACAAAATATGTAAATTATATTGTATTTCTAGATTTATGCCCAACTAAATTGACTAAAACTTTGAGTGTAGCTTGTAATAAATACCTAAGCAAGTAGTTAATTATCCAAAAATAAACAGATAAGCACTAGAATAAGAAAACATACAACCCAACATAAATGAACAAGATAGGTAAAAAACTGCGTGGAAATGTGGATTCAAAATTACTCATATTTTAAGCTTAAAGAATATAAGAGGTAAATAATGTATATTACTGCATGTGACCCAGTCAACATAAGAAATATTAGTAAAAATATTTTTCAGTAAATTCAATATTTTTTTATGGTTCATATGTTGGTTCTTTGCAGAAATAAGATCAAGTTGTGTTACTTGAAGGATAAAAACTTAATTAAAAAATGTTCTGTTCCGCTGCAGAAATATTGTCATTTCAAATTTATTAATTTAATCTTAAAATATAGTGTTTATCTTGTAACTTATGTCGAAGCTGTCAAAAATGGTGTCTTAGAGGAGTAGCTTTTATGTCAGTTATGAAAAAGTTGTGGAATATTTAGCATGAAATTCATCTCGTTAAAACTTATAATGAAAAGGACACATCCGTTTTAAGGGCGCTTCAACATCCTCTAAATTAATCTCCTGCTGGAAAATTTTCCAATAACGAAGCTTAAAATAACAGCCGTAGTAAGCCGCAAATAAAGTCTCAATATTAGGATGATAATGTTTTGTATATGTTATAGATGGTATCGCCAGTAATAAATACACTGAAAATAACAAAATTTGTAAATGTGTCCACATATAGCGTCAGTTTTATTCGATATAATACTAGTAGTAGTAGAAGGCCATGGAATAATCATTGCGACATAAAATAGCTATTATGTTTTTAAAATAGAGCCAAATCAGCAATACTGCATTACTTATAAATATATTAGGATAGAATTTATCCTGTCCATGTTCTACTTGTTCTACAGAACTACTTTTTGTTACTTCAGTAACACTAGTATTTTTAGAAAATTATGCGGAAGATCCAGAGCACCTACTAGTTGAAGGCATATTAGTGCCTTCAGCAACAGTGGTTGATTTCCAACCCACCACGGCGCTTAATATTAGTTATACCTCATCCAGCGTCGATTAATAAAGTAGCCGAAGAACGCCGAAAGCTATGTCCGGTATATTTCTTTGACTTTGGTAATTTAAGATATTTTGTACAAAATCTGAACCAACGTATTTTTTTCAAACATTTACTTGGATCATTTATTATTGTTTTAATATACAAAAAAATATTGATTTTCAGTATACACTTGATAAAGCGACGCATACCATCTGTACATATTCTCCAAATATATTGGTGATTTGTTTTCATTATCAATTATAGTTAATATTGCGCTGTAGACTTAGATTATTTTATAGTTACTAGCAAAGTTTTATATGAATCCTGAATATCATCTATTGTTATGTTACATAACTTTTCTCTACGACAAGCTCCACATATGCCAAAAATCAGTGCCACCTAATTAAAAAAATAATGTATCTAGGTACATTTGAAGATGACAACTTAATTGATCATTCAAAATATTTCATCGGGAGCATCTCTCAGAAAACTGTCAAGTTTCTCTCTAGTCAATATTGTTGACTTTCTCGGTTTGTAACCATCATGTTTTATTTTTAAGAATATTATTAATCTTGAATATTTGCTAAGGTCGATGTTATGATGTAAAAGTTCCGTTGCCTTTAATATAAAATAATACGATCACAAAGAGGATGGCTTACAGGTCTCACATTTTTCCAAAAAATATGCTAGGAGCACATTTTCAGTGTAGTGTTTCACGTTTTTAAAGGAACACCATTTAACAAAATCATTATAAGTTTTGTTGTAAAGTTCACTTCACTTACCCAGCCGCTTTAAAAATTTTAGAAGACGTAGATACTAATATCTTCTGAACTACTATCACTAATGAAGTCCATATTTTACCAATTATATCTGAAATAGGTGTCACTTTGCTAGAGGTTTTTCGCGTGTTATAATGACGTACATGAAAATCGCGTTAATTGATATTTACTAGGCATCTGTCACAATTGTCAATTCGGCTCTAACAAAAGTTAGGTACTTGATTTTTGTTGTTGGGGCACTAATTTCCATAATGCGTTTAATATCCTAAGCATGTAATAAGGCTTGCCATGACTTATGCTTTGGGCTATTTAGTTCCTGAATTGTGTGTTTTAATAAAGTTTCGTTTGATTTTAACAGCAGACATTTTTTTCGAGATTTTTTCAATAAAAAAAAATTGCCGTTAAAGTGTTTCCCTGGAGACAGACTTTAAGTATCAGTCCAGCATGTTAAAGGCTAGTTTTAGTATCTAGTTACTATTTTGGAAAGCGCGTACAAAAAATAATAATAAAAATCTATACATATCGTTTCCTGCTACAAACATGTATTATATATAATAAAGGAAGCCTGATTTAACCAAAGACTCTAATAATAGCAGCTTCATTTTTAGGGACACCTGACGTTCGCCTTCAGTGTAATTTAAAATTCTAATTCAGTTCCCTTCACAACGTCATTGGTTTTGTTCTGGCGTTTTTAATTAATACTGTTCTCAGTTCTTTTATCCCCCTAAAGTTTTTCTGAGGCAGCAAGAGTAATACGCCATTTCGTAAACAGAGTGTGCAAATGACAACTATAGTTTTGCACTGTGAATTATATTTTAATGAATGTATTCATGAATGAGGTGTAAATATTCAGAATGTTTACAAAATTAGAAAGAATTCTCTAATGTTAAAATATTAACGGCAAGTTGTTTCAAATGTTAAAACCATTCACCGTCCTGCAAAACTGTATATAATTAATGAAAATTGTTAAAACTTATTGAGAACCCCTGAAATCATCCCTGGAATCGGTAATAGGGCTCATTAGCAGTTTATTTAACTCTAAATAACTTTAACCAAGTCCCAGTAGTTTTCGTGTAATTTTAATTTTTGTGCTAATAATAATAAAAAATATTCTAAAATTATAAATATTTTTCATGCTATTTAATTTTTATTTGTTAGTTTATACCGTAAAGGATGATATGTAAAATATATTGAATAGAATAAAATACCAGGAGCTTAAACACATTTTTCTGTAAACATCACTAAAAGTATATTTTTTAATGGCTCTCAGTGTCTAAAATGTCATCTTACGACAAATGTGGAATTAGAGAAGCTACAATTAAAATAAGAAATTCCATGATCAATCTCATTAGTAGCTGTGGTAGAAAATACTTTTGTGAAAATTATACTAGGGTGGGAATCAATGTTATCTGTCGAAGTTTTAGACAACATTTGGCCAGCGATGCACTTTCTGTTTTGTAACTAGTCTTCTATATAACCCTCAGCTACTGTACTGGACTGCCGTTCGGTTGTGTTTCTTAATTGTAGTAAGATTAGCACCAGAATCTGGCAATAAACTATTCAAAGATCGTAGGAAGCAGTGTCCCGTATAAGGGCAAGAATCAGATAAGAGAAAATGTTTTTCTATTCCAAAATGACATACAGCGTGGCACAAAAGAGTTGAAGCGATTTAAAAGGGTCCTAATAGTCGATTCTGGCGCCCTCTTGATGATACAGCCAATCGTGCATAAAATTTGAATTTCCCATCCGAAGAAACCGCCGCATACAAAATTTTATGAATTTAACTGAAAGTAGGCGAGAGTTATTAAAGAAAATGTAATTAATTTTTTCAAGTTTGACATTTTGTGTATCCTAAACGAAACGTTTCCAGACCTAAGTTCATAGGAGACTTTTTGCTTAAAATTGAACGTAGAATAACATACTGAAGTATGTACAGCTTCTGAAATACCCTGTATATTTAACACAGAGCAGCCCAAAATTAGCCTGCCAAATATTAACTGTGGATTCTACGATCAAAAATAAGAAAACATATTATATAATTATAAGTCTGTAGGCGCCCCCTTACGGAGATATGGAGACCTCAAAATTTGATTTTTCGCAAATATCAAGGATCAAGATAAAGCAACCAAATTTGAAATAAAGAATCACAATTAGATCGCGAATCTAATCTTATGAAAATAACTCTTCTTAATGTGTCATAGGAGTACCAAACTGGGGGGTCAGTGGATAAATATTGTCCTAACTTTGTTGTATCTCAAGATATTTGTCGTCAGATCAAAAAATTAAAAATTCTGGTCTATTTTACATAAAAAACGTACTTCTATTTCAATCCGATAAACTGCTCTGTTTTCGAGTAATCTTAATTTAAAACCTTTTGTAACATACCACAAAAGGTTTTAAAGATGGAAACTATAAATAGACAAAATATCCCTAGTAGGCTCTGAGAAAATATTGTCTACTTATTTAACACATATTAAAGGTTATTTAAGCGTTTTAATATTTTAAAATACTTTTAAAATGCATATCAGTAAAGTAATTATTTGTAATTTTTTAATTTTAATATAGTCTATTAATACTTTAAAAACAATAATTTATCGAAGTAAAACAAGAGTACCTTTTCTTTTCGTAAAATTGTTCATTTTCATTTTTTTGATCTGACGGTAAAAACCTCGAAACATGAAAAAGTTACAGCAATACAGTTATACAATAACCCTCCCAGTTTGGCACACCCATGACTAATTATGGTATTGTTTTTCTTATTTTTGATCATAAAATCCAGTCAATTTTTGGCAGGCTCATTTTGGGGCACCCTGTATAACGTACCAGTAATACCGAAAGGCTGTTGCATATTATTTTTTTTGTGTCTCGTATATGTACTTGTGAAGTATCCAAATCTTCGATACTATTGAATGTGAAGTTGCACTGCTCTTCGCGGCGGCAGGCTACAAATACACAGAATATTACGATAACCTTCTGCATGAGATATGCTTCATCCTGTGCTCCTGCGAGAAATTTGTCGATTTTTTCTCTGGTCAATATTCTTCGACCTTTTGTTTAAAAAAAGCAACAAGCTGGTAGTATTTGTTTATGTCCTAACTCTTTATTAGTAAGTAAGTGGAATTAAGATAACGAAATAAAAATTTAAAAAAAAATGTCTGCTTTACATATTTTTACTCATTTCTAATATTTACAAATAATATCTGAAATGACTACCACCCTGTTTTATGAATGTACTATAGGGAAAAATAAAATATTTCGTTTAAGTTCAATTGCATATCTAATTCTTGTATTGTAATTTATTACGTGTGTACATCCACCAATTATTTTATGTCTCCATTCGTAAAAATACAATGACGTTAAATCGGGGCTCCTGGCTGGTTCTCTCCAATTTATCACTTTAGAATTTTTAAAATTTATAAATATTAGAAATTAATAGAGTTGTATACTTTTATTTCCTTTTACTGATGAGGAGGCTGGTCAACTTTGTATTATTTACAGAATTGGATGATATTCCCAACTTTATTACCTCATTCCGAAGATAACGGTAGAGAGAAGTATTCCAAATGAAGTAGGATTAATGTATCATCAAAGTTAAATACACATGAGTGCTTAAACACTTAGAAGTTTATTTTTCAAAAAAACACTTTGCCCTTGTTACCTTATCTGAAACATTTCATCAAATTTTCATTTGAAATGATCTATTATGGTATCAATGAGCAAAATTGAAGATGTTTCAGAATTAGTAGTAGTTGGCAGGTTTACTATGTCCCCGAAGAAATAGTCTATTTACCATTCACCCTAAATATGGTGAATATATATGCCACTGCGGGGGCATAATTCCCACCATAAAAAGCCCCGAGAAAAAAGCCAGGAAAGTGAGAAAGTTTTGGGTTTACCCTATCAATAAGAAGAAGGTTGTCTTTTGAATGTTATCATTTATATCCTGAATTGGAGAGAGATTAACGAAATTTTTTTCACTATTTCCGAATGTCTCATAAAAAATTTTATTCGAGCACTTGGATCGGCCTAGCTTACAGCAGCAAAACATAAGATTTCGCCGAGTAGTGTCATCTTACGGAAGATTTGTAGTTTGTAACCATATATAGTGAATAAAAACTGCATGCAGAGTTAAGTAGATCATACAGGGAAAGTACCCTGTTAGTCATGCTTTTATGTAACATATACACCATCAATTCTAACAGTGTAACTTTTCCAAAATATAAAATTATACACTAATGCTATAGTAGACAGGTAATAGGTATACATTTCCTTACATCATTATAATAACTAACTTTCCATTAATTTCGCATGTTTGGGGAATTATACAAAATATATTAAGTTTCATTACAGCAACAGAATCAATCATTGATAACACATCACTTTGCATTATTAATTTCAGATTTGGGCAGACACTCCGTCATAATAGGTTGCAAGAATGTTTTACGTTATAGATATGCGAACAATTTATTTATAGATATTTATACACGAAGGAAATTTATTCTTGTGAATAAACCAACCCCAACCAAAAGCTTCAGGAAGATACTAAGCGGAAACGAACTGATTACAGTCATGAAATATGGACGTTAATTTATATTAACAATTAAAAATTTTACAAAATCCTAGAAGACATTCTCAAGTTTGTATGAAACTGTAAATGGTAGACGAAGAAAAAAATTTACGAAAATAATTTCAATATGTAAAATTTGAAATATAAACCACCTGTTTGAGGTTCTAGGTTTTACCCTTGACTAAAAGGTTTTACATCACAAAAAATGGAATTTCACTAAATTATATGCATACTTATACTATTTTCAACATATTTATTTTATCAGTATCATATTATGCGCTTGAATAAAATTTTGATAGGGTATTCTTGTTGTTGCTGTAGGTATACTATGGGCTATATTCTGCTAAACTTTTTAGCAGTGACTACTGCAAATTCTTGAGAATGACTAAACCACCTGCTGTAGCCGATATTCGCAAATGCCCCAAGTTGGAAAGTTCCTAGATTTTACGAGTTGAACGGTGGTTTCGAGAGGGATAAATTCCAATTACATTGTGAACATATGTGGAATAATGAGATGTGAAGGAAAGTTAAGAAAAAAGTAAATTGAAGTACTTTTTACGATATACCTAGATGCGCTATCAATTGAATTACAAAAGATCGGTCAGGGCTAAAGATCTATTTTATGTTTATAAAAAATATATTTTTTATCTAATTAAAGGTAGAGAAGAAAGTGTAGCTACAGGATGAGTCAAGTTTAAATAGTCAAATTTCAGGAGTAGAATCCTTACAAAGTTCTAAGCAAAGAATGTAAATGTAATTACATCATACCTTTTATCTCACTCTCCAACATAGATACAGAGCGATCAAATTCAGGGAAAAAAATAACTTTACCGGGTTATTCAAAAATGATAAGGGTCACTTCGAAAATAACAAAAGCCACATTATTATTAGGTGATAAAAACTAGAGTTAGCAACAGAAATGTATACCAAATTGTTGTAATATTTGAAAATCATATTTAGAGTATATGCCTAATAAATAACACGATTTCATTCGTTATTCATAATAAGTGTAAATTGCAAAAAGTAGGATCCATGTATAGTTTGGTTCGTTTCTCTGCGCAAGTGATGTCAAGACGAAATGAGACAATAAAGTATTATAGTAACTAGTTAAACTGAGATATATGTATAAAGTTTTTTGAAAAATATAACCTTTATGGAAATATCTCTGTAAATATGTATAGGTCAGTTAGTTCAACTAACTAATTCTTTTTCAAAAAATAATATACTAAAGTTTGAACAGTTATTAAGGGCAGTGACTTGGTGGCAATCTGTATATAAAGACCAGACTGTAAATAAAAAATTTGAGGTTTTTGTCAAGATTTTTGGAGACTATTATATAACATGTGTTACATATATCTCAAAAAATATTATGAGTTCTAATAACAAAGAATGGTTAACAGGTATCACATAGTAAACTGAAAGATTTATTTTATATGCAACAAAATAATTTGGTTAGTAGGGAATATTATAGAAATTATCATCATCTATTTTTGATTATTTTGAAAAGAATGATCTGGATATAAATACTGATAAAACTTCTTTCATATAATTGTATACATTTGAACGCAATTACATATCTAGTTCACTTTTAAAAATTAAAAATCAATCTGTCCAACAGATAACTCAATTTAAACTGGTAGATGTATTCATTGATCACACGCTAAATTGGCAAGCACTTATTGATCGAGTTAAATGTGCGTCTAGCTGTTATCCTTTAAACCGATTACGCCAGGGGTCTGGCATTAATACTGTTAGAACTTTCTATTTTTTAAGTTTGAATATCATCTTAGATATGGCCTAGTTTTTTGGGGAAACTCTTCTTATGCAAACAGAGTTTTCATTTTTCAAAAAAGAGCTATTCGTTTGACTTTTCGATTCAAATATAGAGAATTCTGTAAGCTAACATTTGTAAATGGAAGAATATTAACGTTACCATGCCTTTATACTTTTGAAATTTTAATGTTTGTAAAACGGAATTTGTCCAATTTCATATCGAAAATTTTTTGAAATATTAGAAAAAGACAAATTTTTTTAACTTTTACACTATGTGTGTCGGCAACCATTAACTTTTGGAGGTAAGTTATGTTAAATCGCTATATTTTGGCCCGAAGAATACAGTCCTGACCATTCTCTACTGAACACTTTGTATATAAAATTTCTATGGAGAATTACACAACTGAACAGGACTTACAAATTGTTAAATGTATTATGAAAATGCTCTAACTGGAATGGCAAAACATATCGGACAATATTAACCGAATATTTGTGACCCAGACTGAATGGATTTAGTATATTTTACTTTAAGTACCATGCTCCCTTAAACCATTACTTTGTTGATGGACGCGTTTTAAACAAAAATGATCGTAAAGTATTAGTTGTCTGAAAAACTGTTCTAATATTAAATTTATTACAGATTCTTGTTAAGTTTTCTGATAATATAGGATATACAAAATTCAAAAAATTGCATCTACAGTATCCCTTGTGAATGCAATAAACATTATGTTGGAGAAACGTCTCGGCCTATGAATGTTAGAGTTGAGGAACATAAAAATTATATAAAACGACGGGAATTTGAAATATTCAAAATTTGCGAACATGCTTAGGAAATCGATCATTTAATTCAATAGGGTTCGGCAAAAATTTTATAGAAGGAAGATAACGCAACACAAAGAAAATTAAAAGAGACCGCGATTATTTTGTTGAACCGAGATAAGTGTGTATCAAACTGTTCAGTAAACATTGATCATTGTTGGCTACAGTTGTATCAAGAAGAAGTAACAATCAAATAAAAATCATTTAACATCTCTATGGAAGCAGATAAACAAATCTTAAACTGTCAAACTTGACATACGTACAGAGATTTTCGAAACGTCAAAAATACGGAAGTGCGCGATAGTGATGTGATTTTTGTTATTTTTTACGTTAGGCAAACTTAGTTTCAAAAATAACCCTTGACTGATCCGTTTGGCGCAAGGGCTTATTTAATTAATCTTTATTTTTTCAAAAGTGTGGCAAAAACCCAATAAAACTAAAGAAAAACTAAATCTATGTCACACATAAATAGCTTCAGACAATAAAAGAGTATCATACATAATCAGATATCGGACTCTAAATTTGTTTCAATTGAATAAAATCTCGTTTTGCAACACTTTTAACTTTTCCCAATTTTAACTTTTTCAGAGCACACCAAATTGAAATACCAATGTGTTGTTTGTTTTGTTGCTTCTAAATTCTCAGTTCAACAAGCACGAAGTTAAAAAGGTCAACACACTGGCTGATATTTACCAAAACAGAAATAGTTGTACGTAGTTACGAAGGAATGTGATCACAAAATAAATTCCAGTTATTTCGGTTTATTGCACTTATTTGATTTAAAAACTCACGCAGTTTGAATATCTAAGTACTCACACCAAGATTTCCAGTCAATAAGTATTGCTAGAAGCAAATCTACATAATAAAAGCACAACAATGAAATTCATGTATATCCGGGTAGTTGATCTGACATTATTGACTTCTTGATCGATTTTTGGAGGTCGATTAATAAAAACAGAACAGGGAACATAACATACTGTCTGTAATTATATATTTGTGGCATTTTTTGTTACTTTTTTGTTTCATTTGGTATTCCTGCCACTAAAATATTAACAAATAACCCCTCGCGTTTAATAGATCAGAGAAGGGGTTGATTTTATAAATTTTATTTTGCCTAAAGACAAAATATCACACTGAGAACGTAGATTGTTCCACTGATACTAAACATATGTAGATACCGATCCGAAAAGTGCTCTATTTTGATCATTAAAACTAGTGAAAGTCAAATATGACGATTTATTTGTTTATCTACGCTCCACAGTCATATAAAATTGGTATCATATTATAATGGTTATTCTGTTGTTACTTACCTCGTCGTTAACAATAGCCAACCAACAATGGTCAAAATTTAAAGAATAATTCGAAACACTGTCACTATTTAACAAAATAAACGCGGATTCTTATAATTTCCTTTACTGAATGACTTTCTTTTTCCAACACTTTTGTATTAATTCACTAATTAACATGATAATTTGTCCACGCTTGTTCAAATAAGTATCAATAGATATTTAAATTTCAATTCAAATCATGCAAATATAAAGAAAGGCGTAGTAAAAGGTTCATATGATACAGCAAAATTAATATACTCTTTAGATCAAATCTTTAAAAATGGAATAAAATTTGTTAAAAGTGTATTATTAAAAAATCAATAACCAGAAAGACGTTTGAATAGATTTTTTAAAAATAAAAGCAATATCCCAAGAGCAACAAAATATTATACATGCAGTAGAAATACCATATGCAGGGTGTTAAAAAAAGAGCGTAACATATTTCAGGAGGTAATAGTATGAACCAAAATAAGCAGAAAAGTCTTAATAAACATGGGTCCGCAAAGTAACGGTTGCGGAGATATGGACCACTATTCCTTTTTCAAACATTTTATTTTATTAGGAATAAACCGACAAAGGAAACTTTTAACAAACAAAAAACAAAGTTACAGAAGATGTTCAAAGTGCCCTCCGTTCATTTCCAAGCAGGCACGACATCTTCGTCTCGATATTCGAACTCTTTCGAAAACACCCTCCTTGGTTTGGATTTCTTGACACTTTTGATTAATTCGTAGCTGCAGCTCTTCCAGGCTATTTACAGAAGTACCATACACTAATGTCTTTAAATATTCCCAAACAAAGAAATGTAGAGGGTTCAGATCAGGCGATCTTGGAGGCTATAAAACAGGTCCGGACCTTCCTACCCATCTATGTGGAAAAGTTTGGTGTAAATGCTCTCTAACGACCATGGAACCACATTTGTTGCCTCTGATTCGAAGGAATGTCTTCCAAAAACTCATACAGTGTGTTAGAGCATTTACACCAAACCGGACGTGTTTTATGGCCTCCAAGATCGCCTGATCTGAGCCCTCTAGATTTCTTTGTTTGGGGATATTTGAAAACATTAGTGTATGGTACTCCTGTAAATAGCCTGGAGGAGCTGCAGCTACGGATTAAAAGTGTCAAGAAATCCAAACTACTACTATTACCTCCTGAAATATTTTACACTATTTTTTTAACACACTGTATACCAGGTCTATTTGAGAGATGAAAAAGAATACTACATCAGTTTTTCAAAGTAGTAACACATTGCGAACAATTTTGTCACAAACTATTCCAAATAATGAAATACAAAATTCAAAGTTCAAACTGCATTTACAGTATACCATGCGAATGCAGTCACATTATATTGGAGATACTTTTATAGTTTTAAATTTTAGAATTGGAAAACATAGGGATTAAATTAATAAGGGACAATTTGAAAAGTCTAAAATAGAAAGAAGAAGTGTAGAAAAATGATCAGAAAAAGGAAGTCACTCAGTAAAAAAAAAAAAGATATTCGCGACCATTGTTGATTGGATATTCTTAACAAGAGGTAACTAACAACAGAATAAATATTATATGATAATTATCTTATACAGAACGTAGATAAATAATAATAACGAAAATAGAGCAATTTTCGAAACGTTAACTACATTTGATCATGTGTTGTCAGTGTGAGATATTTTATTTTTTAGGCAAATCAAAATTTATAAAATTAACCCCTTGTCTAATCTATTATGCAGAAAGGGTTATTTATTAAAATTTCTACATTTCAGTAACAAGTTTATAATGTTTTCAGAACTCCAAATGGAAGGTGTTCTATTTTGTGATTTTGCTGGATTGAGAGAGTATTTACTCTCTCAATTAGGAAAATATAAATGCATTTGTGAGAAATATACAGGAGATATTTGCAAACCCAGTAATTGAGTACATTGCTACTAACGTCATAGAAGGTTAATGTAAATAATTATGTATTATTAGGTCAGTGGGTGAACAAATTAAGACGTAAATATGTGGGTATGGCAGGGTGAATAATATTGACCTGGGTCAATGTGAGAGTTTTATACCGGTCGACGTTTCACCATCCCCTTAATTAATGAGAATTTCCAGCTTTATCTCATTCCGTTAAGTAGCCTCTTGGCGCAAATGCGGCCTACTGAAAAATAAGTCTCCTTCTGGACTAATCTTTGCGATTAGAATGAGGGATATTATTATTACTATTATGGACATTGGTTATACATATATATAAACTACGTTAGCGAATATGGATACTGGCACTTTTGATAAACTTAAAATAAGTGATTAAATCAAGTTATCAATAACAAAACTGAAGAATGAGTGCTTAATAGAACTATCCAATATAATATAATAGTTTTAATTCACATTCTATTTTTATAATCCATATATAAATAAAATTATTGTTATTGCTTCTAAATTGTGACCACTGTCAAAACAGCCTAAGCTATAGAATCGGTTCCTCTGATTCAAACAGTACCAATGAATATTCCTATTACAACCTACCTGGATTTCAGATTATAGACATGTTTTATTCTCATCTTTA
This sequence comes from Monochamus saltuarius, assembly GCA_025584915.1. Classification (NCBI taxonomy): domain Eukaryota; kingdom Metazoa; phylum Arthropoda; class Insecta; order Coleoptera; family Cerambycidae; genus Monochamus; species Monochamus saltuarius. The sequence continues at coordinate 19,734,070 of CM046721.1, forward strand.
AATATTTACTTCTCAAAGGACTAAGAAGTTCCCAACTTGTGCGTCAAACATATCCTGCTGTCAAAAAATACGCCATATCGGAAATAAACTTAGTTTCTTCATATGTCATATGGCTAGCAAAGTTAAAAAGTCCTAATGGGCATGCCAAGGAAAGTTTTGACGGAAATTCTTGAACGTCGTCTATTCAGTTACGATCTATAAATTAGGTTTTGTTGCGACAAAACTTTTGTACACATGTTCAAAGTTTCTCCAGTAAGTATTGCTACATTTGGAACTCGTACCTATACAGGGTCGGGAATATGTATAGAGCCAAAATTATATGTACAGAGGCTCCAACCTGTAATTTTCATCAATTTAATTGAACGTGTTTAAATAAACAGTAGTTTCGTTACAAAACCCTATCTGAACTTGCCTTAGACCGAAAATTGATAATAATGGAACTACAAAATTGAAAAAATTAATAACATTTTCTTTAATATCTTTCGACTGCTCCCAGCTAACTTTTTTGGGATGAAAAATTCGAATTTATCGCGCCACAAACGATCATTAGGACGTAATTAAACTGCTACTGAAAAACTTTTCTGTGCCACTGTGTATTTCATTTTGTACTAGAAAAATCTTTTCTCCCAATGTTTCTGCTTAAAAACCTACTTTAGTAGTTATTTTCAAGCCAAACGAAATATTTACCATTAGAAGCAATTTTTAGATATTTTAGATTCGTTACACTGTTTAGATTGTTTTTAGAAAGTATGTATTTACTCTGTCAATTTTGTTTTCAGGAAAATTATTAAATGAACGAAATTTAAAATTGTAACTGCACTATTTTCTTTAAGGGCATATTTTTGCTAACAAACGATTGATAAATATTTCGTTTACTAGTGGAGTTTTTAAACAATTTTTTTATGCATTTGCATTTAAATGGTTGACTTTAGAGATTTTAGAAAGGTTTTTTGAGCAGAATAGTTGGGATAAAAATTTGTGTAGCCCAAAGTGAAATCTGACACAAAAAAGTATTGGCAGCTTAAATGTGTCCCAATGTTAGTAACCTGTTGCTCCTTTATTATCAATTTTTGGACTAAGGCAATTTTAGTTAAATCAACTTATTTCAGAGACACCCAGTATACAGGATGGAGTCGAGGTAATGCACCAAAACTCTAGCTATAGAAAAGTTGACTGGTGTCATTAGTTCTGGCTTCGAAGAAAGACAATTTTTATGTTCAGAATTTTTAGATCTTACGAAAGCGTTTGACTGCGTATCTTACAAAATTCTTCAAAATAAACTGCATTGTTATGGTTTTATAACCCAAAGTATTAATCTAATAACAGTGTATTTTACCAACAGACAACAATATGTAATCCATAACAATAACAGATCTATTTATCTCACACTCAGTGCAGACTTACCTCAAGGATCTGTACTTGGGCCTGTGCTATTCCTGATTTATGTGAATGATTTGTCGTGTTGTATTGATGACTCTCTATTGACTATCCAGTTTGCGGATGACACTAATGTCACTTGTCAAGGTTCTGAACTAAATTAGTTACTTGATAGGACTAAGCAATCGGAATAGATGATACAAGAATGGTTCCTTTCAAATCATCTAAGCCTAAATATATCAGAAACAGAAACTATGATATTTAGCCTCCGGGATGCTGGCAATTTCGAAAATCCGGAATCTGTCAAATTTCTGGGAGTACCTTTAGACCCTAAATTATAATGGAATCACCATACAACTCATATTTGCCATAAAATTTAAAAAAATTTATACTTGCTGCGTAATTTGACTCATCTAGTATCTCTACCAACTTTGATTACAGCATACCATGGCCTTATTCATTCAATTTTATCTTATGCTATCCTTATCTGGGGCCATGCTACTTCAGCTTTTAGTGTATTTGGGTTACAAAGGAAAGCTATAAGAATAATATCAGGACTCAAATTCAGAGATGACTGCAGACAGCAATTTGTTATGTTAAAAATTTTAACATTTGCTTGTGTCTATATATTACAATGTTTGCTATATTATGTAAAGAGCCACATCGAACTGTACCCAGCTCGTAATGAAATCCATTGTCATCATACTAGATACAGAGACATGTTTCATAATTTATATGACCATGCTTTACCAGATGAAACAAAGAAATTAAATTTTAAATGTTTCAAACACAAAGTAAAACAGTTTTTGTTAATCAATGCTTTCTATAGCATAGATGAATTTCTAAATACAAAAATATCATAAATGTATGTTACATGTTTCCAGCCTGTTCTTGTTTTTTTACTTATATGTATTTGTATCTCAATTATTCATAATACAATTTTATTAACTTAACATTATTATATGTATGTATGTGACTATATGTAAGTATGTATGTGTAATTTACATTTGTACCTTGTATCTTTTAAATTTTACACAACATTTTGTTTTATTCTATGTGTTTTTTAAACTTCTGTATTATGAATCACCATAGGAAATTAAGTCCCACTCAGTTTTTTTTTCTCTCTCTTCTTTCATCTTTTTTGACTTGTGTAAATACTTTTTATATATAGCACCAATAAACTGAACTGAACTGAATTGAAATTTCTTCACAGTTTGGTTGCTGTTCATAGACGGTGGCAGCCTGAATGTTTTAAAAAGACATAACTTTTTTATACTTGAAGTTATCTTTTTCTTTAGTTTTATTGGGTTTGTGCCACACTTCTGAAAAATAATAAAGATTAATTAAATAAGCCCTTGCGCCAAACGGAACAGTCAAGGGTTATTTTTAAAAACTAAGTTTGCCTAACCAAAAAAATCTCACACTGAAAAAAGCAAGCAAAAATAACAAAAATCACATCACTATCGCGCACTTTCGTATTATGACGTTTCGAAAAACTCTCTGTTTTCGTTATCAAAATCGTAGTAAAATATTAAACGTTTGTCAAGTTTGACAGTTTAAAATTTGTTTACCTGCTTCCATAGAGATGTTAAATGATTTTTATTTTATTGTTACTTACTTCTTCTTGATACAACTGTAGCCAACAATGATCGATGTTAACTGAACAGTTAGACACACACTTATCTCCGTTCAACAAAATAATCGCGGTCTCTTTTAGTTTTCTTTTTGTTGCGTTATCTTCCTTTCCTAAAATTTTTGGCGAACCCCATTGAATTAAATGACCGTTTTCCCAAGCGTGTTCGCAAATTTTGGATTTTCAAATTCCGTCTTTTTATGTAATTTTTATGTTCCTCAACTCTAACATTCATAGGCCGAGACGTTTCTCAACATAATGTTTATTACATTCACAAGGTATACTGTAGATTTTTGAATTTTGTATATCATTTTTTGGACGCGTTTTAGACAAAAATGATCGTAAAGTATTAGTTGTCTGAAAAACTGTTCGAATATTAAATTTATTACCGATTCTTCTTAACTTTTCTGATAATATAGGAATGTATGGAATTTTTATTGTATGATTAATTTCTTTTATTTGTCTTACAGTGTTCGTTCTATCTGTAATATATTTGAATGTTCTATCAACAAAATTTGGAGGGTATTCATTATTTATTAAAACATTTTTAATAAATTTTAGTTCGTTATTAAAAATATCATTGTTTGATGAAATTACTTTTGCTCTATCATATAAACATTTAACAACACCTTTCTTAATATCGATGTGATGGTTAGATCTAAAATTTAAATATCTATTGGTGTGAGTTTGTTTTCTATAAACACTTGTTTCTACAGAATTATCGTGTTTTTTAATTAAAACATCTAAAAATGGTAGCATATTATTATTTTCTATTTCCAAAGTGAATTTTATTGTTGGTTCTTTATTGTTAATATCATTTAAAAATTCATGTAATTCTGTAACAGTAAACGGCCAAATTGCAAAAATGTCATCTACATATCTCCACCAGATAGTTGGTTTTTTATTTATATTTTGAATATAATTTTCTTCAAAAAAATCCATAAAAATATTACTTAAAATTGGTGATAATGATGAGCCCATTGCCATTCCGAAATTTTGTTGATAAAATTCATTGTTTAGTTGAAAATATGTTGTTTTTATACATAGACTTAGTAATTCCATTATACATCCTACATTTAATTTTGTTCTGTTTGTCAAATTGATATCATTTTCCAGTTTATTTTTAATGATATTCAGTGTTTTGTCTACTGGTACGTTAGTGAATAAACTAACTACGTCAAAACTCACCATTAAATGATTATTATTAAAATTATTTGAGGAAGAAATCTTTTCTAAAAGATGTTTGCTATTTTATAAGAATCGGATTGTCCAAATAAAGGTTTAATAATTTGTAACAAATATTTTGCTAATTTGTTGCAAGGCGAATTTATAGAACTAACTATTGGTCTTAGAGGTACATCACGTTTATGAATCTTTGGTAAACCATAAAAATGTGGTGGTTTGCTATAATGTGGGTTTAAAATTTTCTTTCAATATCACCAATTTTAAGTAATATTTTTATGGATTTTTTTGAAGAAAATTATATTCAAAATATAAATAAAAAACCAACTATCTGGTGGAGATATGTAGATGACATTTTTGCAATTTGGCCGTTTACTGTTACAGAATTACATGAATTTTTAAATGATATTAACAATAAAGAACCAACCATAAAATTTACTTTGGAAATAGAAAATAATAACATGCTACCATTTTTAGATGTTTAAATTAAAACACATGAAAATGCTGTAGAAACAAGTGTTTATAGAAAACAAACTCACACCAATAGATATTTAAATTTTAGATCTAACCATCACATCGATATTAAGAAAGGTGTTGTTAAATGTTTATATGATAGAGCAAAAGTAATTTCATCAAACAATGATATTTTTAATAACGAACTAAAATTTATTAAAAATGATTTAAAATAATAAATATCTCTAAATTTTGTTGATAGAACATTCAAATATATTACAGATAGAACGAACACTGTAAGACAAATAAAAGAAATTAATCATACAATAAAAATTCCATACATTCCTATATTATCAGAAAAGTTAAGAAGAATCGGTAATAAATTTAATATTCGAACAGTTTTTCAGACAACTAATACTTTACGATCATTTTTGTCTAAAACGCGTCCAAAAAATGATATAAAAAATTGCATCTACAGTATACCTTGTGAATGCAATAAACATTATGTTGAGAAACGTCTCGGCCTATGAGTGTTAGAGTTGAGGAACATAAAAATTACATAAAAAGACGGGAATTTGAAAAATCCAAAATTTGCGAACACGCTTGGGAAAACGGTCATTCAATTCAATGGGGTTCGGCAAAAATTTTAGGGAAGGAAGATAACGCAACAAAAAGAAAACTAAAAGAGACCGCGATTATTTTGTTGAACGGAGATAAGTGTGTGTCTAACTGTTCAGTTAACATCGATCATTGTTGGCTACAGTTGTATCAAGAAGAAGTAAGTAACAATAAAATAAAAATCATTTAACATCTCTATGGAAGCAGGTAAACAAATTTTAAACTGTCAAACTTGACAAACGTTTAATATTTTACTACGATTTTGATAACGAAAACAGAGAGTTTTTCGAAACGTCATAATACGAAAGTGCGCGATAGTGATGTGATTTTTGTTATTTTTTACTTATCTGCTTTTTCAGTGTGAGAGTTTTTGGTTAGTCAAACTTTGTTTGAAAAAATAACCCTTGACTGTTCCGTTTGGCGCAAGGGCTTATTTAATTAATCTTTATTATTTTTCAGAAGTGTGGCAAAAAAACCCAATAAAACTAAAGAAAAACTAAAATTATGCCACAAATAAATAGCTTCAGACAATACTTGAAGTTATCTCATTTAATTCATATTTGTCTACTTTTTTACACGAAAAGGTATACTTTATGAAAGTTGCTGTCTCGCACCGTTTTCAAAATGTTTGGGTTTGATCTTCATATTGAAATAACTAAAATAATTTAGAAATATCAAAAACAATGATCCATATATGAATTTTAATGAACAGTATAATAGTTGTTGGAGCATTTGCATGCGGTTATCCGTGACTGCCCTATCACGTGACTTTGGGCGTTAGTTTTAAGGACAAGGGGGTCTCACAAGTACCCCTACAAACAACAAGACAGTACAACACAGACACGAGTATTTTCTTGTAATTGCCATTGTACTCAATTCATTCGTTTATGTACATAGTGTAAATAAATGGTACATATTCAAGCTTGTTCAGTTTATTTCAACACTAAAAAGAAAAGGTAACCAGTCAATAAAACCACAAATACAGTCCACTCATCACAAGTATCGTTGGGTCCTTCATTTCGCCGACCCAATCAAGGCGGTTGGCGTACAACAGTTGTGCAATCACACAATAGTAAATATTAATAAAATACACAAAACTTTGTTTAGAGAAATTTCCAAGTAAACAAATGTTCAAATGGAACCTAGGTATTGGTTAGATACACCAAAGGAACAATTTGTAGATAAGATTGCGGTTTTAAATATTTAACTGATACAGTGTTTCTGATATTACGATTTTTACGCAAACAAAAATTTCATTTACTTGAAAAAATTAAAACAGGGTTTAAAAGTAGATTAGCTAAACACACTTTAGTGTTTAGTAATTGTTATGCACGTTATTTGCTTATTTTTTTAAAAGCATTTGTATATCCATAAAGAGGATTAAGTGACTATTTCATTACTCTTATTATTACTTTTTGCTGAAATATATTACCACAATTTAGTGGCCACCACACCCTAATTTTAGTCCATTGGATTGCAATTCTGTTTGTAGGTTTATGCAAGACGATGTTTATTGTGGATCAAAAGAGAATGTTCATCAACTGAAAGGAGCATATATTTATTTAATAAGACTGCAAATTTTTGCCAAACCACAAGTTTTTCAAAATATTAGATTTTTTTAATTATAAAGGATCGTTAACGCCTTTCTTAGGCAAGAGTAGTAATAAACTAAAATATGAAATTAGTGATTTAAAATGTTAAAAACTGTAGTATATAAGTGTGTAACTGATCTGTTTCTTAAATACCTTTTATGATTTTTTTATTACGTGAGTAAAAATAAACAGATGTTTGCGTAAAAATGGCAAATCTTTAGAACATATTTTTCTTCGGCTATCACTAACGTTGCATGACTTTTAAAAATTGAAATTATATTCAAAGAACAAGAGTTTTATGAAAAATTTATAATACTAATATTTACCCGTCACTATAATCACAAGGATTATCCCAGAAGTCGAAGTTGTGCAGGAGAGGGTGCGGCATATTATTATTAAGCAGGCTGATCCAATTTTTTGTTATACCCTTATATCTATTCAATTATCTTCAATTAAAATTAAGCGTACGATGATGAAGCAGCATGTGGCTAGTAAAGTTATTAAAAAGTGTTAAATTAAAAACGTTTAACTTCCACATTTTATTACACATTTTGTATTAAAAACTTGCGACGTGCATCGTAAAAGTTAGTAAGATATAACCTGCGGTATTGCATGTTTAGAAAGGGCTATTAATGCTAACCTTTAGCTTACATCTTATGCTTCGAGACCTTTCACATTTCTTTATATACATATACATATAGCCAAGGCCATTAGACACTGTATTTTCTTCCAACGTTGGAACAGAGGTAAAAGAAAATTCTGCTTTATATCTCTCCGTAAGGGCGCTTTAAAGTTTGATGTCTCTCAGGGCGGCCAAATATTACTTCTTTCACTGACAGTTTTATCCGCATGGTTAAGTCTATATCAAACTGACTGCCTGTAAAAAAAGTAACATTATCTTACGTTTAAAGCTTAAATCTTGAACGCAACAGTCAAAGTTAGGAGTAAAAGAAAATTTGTTTTATCACAAAAAATGTTTGCACACAGAGAATACTAAATAATACAGATACATTTTTGTTTTCAACGTAATATTACAGTTTATAATTTTAATAATTATGAAATACACATTAAATTGCATTAATTATTCAGCGTTATTAACAGGTTTTTTTCTATAGCGTCATCAAATTTACATTCACGGAAAAGATCTAATCTATATTTAAGGATAATAGTGTAAGATCGCCCTGCAACCATCTGCTTTCCGGATCGAAAGTATTTTTTATCAAACATAATATGCAATGGGTTGCCTAATGAAATATGTTCATGGTTACCCTTAATTATTCATTTTTGTTTCGAAATTGCGCGCACTTGCTTACCAAACCAATTTAATACCAATCGAAAGTACAAAGCATGAGTAATGTGCAAAAGTTGCCCACTTTTTAATGGTCACTATTGCAGGGTTGCTCATTAGAAAGAGGTGAGGTGATTTTAGCAATTTGTACTCATATGCTTGCTCAATGAAATATATATGTTATAATAACCGAACACGGTGGTATAAGGTTGCTTGTGAAACATTGTTGGTCAATCACGGTTGCCACGCCCTGTATCGTTTAAATGAATCGAGATATCGAAATGCTGTTCTAGCCATTCATTTTTTTTAAATCGGGTTCGTGCGACCTTAGATATTTTTATTCTTATTCTATCTACTCGGAAAATAGGAGAAACACTCTAAAAGTAGCGAAATTGGCTACAAAATATTTTCTTTTCCGTATTTTGTTAAGAAAATACCATTATTTGGCCGTTGATTCTAATAAAATTTTATCACATGATCAAGGCGACGATTCGATGTTGAAATCTATAAAGAAGAAGGGTCACTGGCGCTTCGCTCCAACATAAACACTGTCGCACTCCTTCTAACTCTTGTCTTGGAGCACTCCTACCTTAGGCAGTTCATTATCATGCACGCATTGCATTCAGAACTGAATCTAAGCTACCGATTCTTGGAAAATAAAATCCTGTTTCTTAAAACTGCTGCCCACATGCCTATCTTTTGAGGTTGTAACAATGTTTCAATAAAGTTATGCAGATTTTCTAAAGTTCAAGTTCTGTAGTTTTAGCTATTCACTCGTCTAATTAGAATGCAATGTCAGGTCTATTAAATTATTGTCATTTAAATGTTCATTTAGCAGACAATATTGTATACGGTCGCTGTAATCAAGGATACCACTCGTGGAAAATAGAAACCTTGTAACAATGCATGTATGCTACTTTGTTTAGTGCACAAATTCTGTAAAAATGGTGTCATGAAATATGGAAAATTGCGATGTATTGCGTATTTATTATCGCGAATAAAAATACAGCTCTATTATAATCAGCCAGGAAAAAAAGTTGAGTATTAGTTCAGCTTTAGTTTCAGCAAAACTGCATCAAACATTCATACAAATGCGAAAATCTAATCATTTATTTTGTAATGCTTCTACTGATTCTCTCATAAAGAAATAGAGCTATATTTTCTATGTTCAGTACATTTTACATAAAATTTAGTTAAAAGATCTACTTGTGTGTACCATGTACCTATATTTAATTACTCACATTAAAAAAATATTTGTTATATTCGTTGAAAAATTACATAATTATATTTTAAATAACTTTCTGTTCATAAGATTATGTTTACACAGCTGTGGAAGAATTGAGCAAAAAATCTCAATGCAAATTTAAATGGTTTAATAATATGAGGAGAATGCTTTATACACATAATTTTAAATACATTTTCCGAATATTTTAGCTGTAGGGAAAGTTTCCATATTAATACAGTTCTATGTAAATTTGGACTTTGGACCTACTAGAGAATAATAAAATCTCTCTTTTTCTCTACTGCTTAGGTTTGGGTATCTTGTATTTTACATACTTTTCCATTACAACCTTGTGATATATACGAATATTAGCTGCCAAATTGAAACAAGGATTGTCTTTTTAACATTTAAATGTTAATTTTGAGGACATATTAACGATGTAACATTTCAAAACATGTTGAACATTTTATCTTGTTTTTCCACAAAGCAGAAGCAATCATCAAAAGTTTTATAGTTAAATCAATAACATTGTCAATTTTCCACATTTTGACCCTTTCCCTTATTTTACTGCTTATACATCTTTGCCCCTTATCCCATGTCACCTCTTTCTTAAAGACACGTCAATTTCATGGACATGGAAGCTCATAACGAAATATGTAGAATTAGAATTTGACGATTTTCTGTCATGTCATCAATTTATTATTTTTCTTTGCAATTTCCTCAAAAAAGACAGTCGTTCTTTCTCAGTTCACTAAGCTCGGGATACTGATTATATAATGTGTATTTTTTTTTCAATAGTCTGTTCCCCAGGATACTAATCTGAACTAATTGACTTATATTATGGTACAGAAATATAGGAGATTTAGTATCAAATAAAATTTTACTAAATAGATAGATGTCAACATATATCACAGTACTATATTCTGTATTCTATATCTACAGAGAAATTTATAATTTGTAATTAAATTCCGACCACGTGCCGAGCTGTTGCGAGTGTTCCCGAAGTGTAATATGACGTTACTTTATTTGTTGTCCTACTTGCAACTTGAAGGTTAACCTAGACTAACGCAAGCATTTTCATTTTCTTCATATTATTCATATTGAAGAACTAAAGCAAATTGAATGAATATCTATGATATATTGCTAGTATCCTGAAAAGTGTGTTAAGGAAGGAATAATCGGAAAACAGGATAATATAGTTAATGGTCTAGAGTTTCTGACTAGGCTTAGTCTAATCAAAATGGAAGTTCTATAATACAGTCTTGTGTTTTGTTAAATGTAATTTTATCGCAAAATTTAAAGTGATGTTTAGTGACGTAGTGACGTTTCTCCAGTAAATGTACATATAATCTTATAAAGTTATTTATTTCTCTTTTTGTTGTGTTTGTGTGTAGCAGTGCCTCAACAAAATTATGGATTTTTTCTTTCTTTCTAATAATGACATGATTTGTCTTTTTCTTAAATTACGTGATCTGACAATGCATGCAACATCTTGCAAGTTTGCATGCACTTGCAGCAGGAGTGCAGTTGTTTGAGGTTACATTACCTTGTCCAAGAGCGGGGTATGAAAATTATGAAAAAAAGTTTCAGAAAAATCAGTTTTGACGACAGAATTTGAGAAAACAAACTTATATGTGTTTCCAAACGGCCAATGTAGCATCTGTATATAAACATAAGTTCTATTCAAAGTTATTCCCTGTATACACAGTGTGCGTCATTTTTGGGGGGTAAATATTGAATATACTATGTTGGGGGATTCACGGCAGTGAATTAAGTGCCCCCCTAAATGAGTGTATACTAAATTTCTTAAAAAAGTATTGCATATTAATAATTGTACAATTAAATTGCCAATCGTATCGATCTTACGGATTTATGTCTTTTCATCTAGTAACTCATGAAATAAGAAATTAAACAGAATTATTTTATTTAATAACAACATTCAAATAAGCATGGGCATAAAAAACAAAGAAGAAATAAACAGAAAATTTACGAAAACAATTACATTTTCGTCTTTTCTAACAGTTATCTATTAATTTCAATGCATGCTCTTGACTTCATCAGGAGTAATATCTATACAAGTCTGAATCACCAAAAAGAAAAAAGTTGAGCTGCTTAAGTCCGGTCCCTTACAGGCTTCTTTCCTTGCAGCTTCAATTTCAATTTGTTAAGATGCCAGGTCTGTTAAAAATGCAAGGTCTGATAGAAATTTTGCATCTATAATTTGATATTCTAGTTCCGTAATATTACACTTCACTTCATTTTTGAGGCAAGTGGGAATGTCCTTGCAAGAAACGTTGCAAGCAGTTTCCTACACTTATCCAACGAATATCGTTGTGAAGTATCATATGTAGCACCTGCTTCGTCCAAAAAATTACGAAGCTTTCTGTGAGTCATAGCACGATTGGCTTTTCTTATATTAGATATTTTTACAATAATTTTCATAACATTCATTTGACGTAAGGACTTTTCACATAGAAACTGTTGGTGAACAATAGTGTATCACAGGATAGTTGAAAATGTTTCAAGTCCCGCAAATCCAATTTCAATTCCAATCATAGCTCTGGCTCCATCAGTGGCTTTATTTACAGGTTCAAAATTATTCGTACCCTTAGTTGTACCATAGAGAGAAATAAGATCAAACATCTCCCCTGGTACATTGAAGTCCTTTTGAATGGTTATTAGTAAATTATAAGTCGACTGATGTCGGATAATGCTTTCTTCCAGGCAGAGGGATTTATATTTACGTTCTTCAATTGTGTCGTGCATTTTTTGGATACATATTGATTAATGTGATCTACACAGTTGTTTGGTGCAACACTAAAACTATTTCGATTTTTTCGGCAATTCTTGTTTCACTCAATCGTTTTGCTATTTACATGGCAGAATTCTTAATAAGTCTTTGATAATTCCAACGCTACTTTGTAAGAAGCGATAATACTACATTTATTAGCAGGGTCAGACTTATTCAAAAAATGTAGTTGTTGTTTTAGTTTTTTCTTATAATACGCAATAACAGCATTTCTAAACTCCCTTGTATACTGCTGAAACTTTCTCTCGTGTAACGTAGTGTAATGTTGTTTCATATTATATTCTTTATGAATTGATGGTACCTGCATTCAAACAATGCACTAAAATTTATTATTGTTGTTTGTGATTAAATAGTTTGATTCCCAACGGTCAATATAAAATGTTCGTTCGTTATTTAGCTAATTAGATTATGTATATAACATGGTCATGTACAATACTTTTCAGATCATGAAACGTTACATATATTTATGCGATTCTGTGTTGTTTCACTGAAACTGAACTAAATAACTCTGAAAAGCGAACATTTTTAGACTCTCTTCAGTCGTCAAAATACTCCATCTTATCATTTTCTTAATCATCCGCCAGCTGTGGAATTAATGAGGTAATTTATTTTCCTAACGTTAAAGGACAGGTTGCTGCCGAAATTTATTGGGCTGGAAGATCTTATATAAAATAGATGCTCGAGAATCACTCACCAACGCGTGAGGCTAAGAAATAAAGAAAATCTAATCTTTGCGTTTAATAATTATCGTTTGTTCTCACTGTTAAAGTTATTATCTCGCTGTGGAAATGCTTCTTAAAGAAATTCTTCTCTTCTTCTCTTTAATAAAACTTTGACAAGAAACTCTCAATATTTTTATTATGTCAATAATACATTCTTTTTACTAACATAAACTACTATATCGAGACAAAATGAAATATCAGACATTCAATACCTATGAAAATTTATATGTTTATTTAAAAACCATAAAATATTATTGAATTTGTTATTGTTTTTAAAATTAAAATACAATAGAATAGAACAAAAGAATATAAAAATGGACAATACGGAGCATATAGGTTGATTATTATAGTGCAAATTAAATAAATTAAACATTTTAGAAAATAAAATATAGTTAAAATTTATCTAATATTGTGACATGATCTCACATTTATGAAGAGTACATAAACAAAAACAGATTTAAACCCAGAGCAAAGTATATAGAATGAACAAGTAAAGATCATAATAATTTCCTAAATATATCGACAGGAGTCAAGCAAATATAATAAAAGTATTAACATCTTAAGTAAATAAATTTTATAAAATGTTCAGAAATGTCAAATAAATTTCATAGCCATGGACAAATGTCAAGCATAAAGTTGGCTTCACAAGAGATATCACAATTTAAGAATAAGATTTAAGAATATTTTAACAATTAGCTATAAGTAAAATTGTAAATACATATAAAAAATTGTAGAACATAAAAACAGTGCATCGAAAAACTCATTAAACTCATACGTATGAACCATAATATGTATGTAAATTTTACAACAAGGAATCAAGATATCAAATTGATAAAAAAAAACAAGTTTTGTTGATTAGATACGAAGAAAAGGAAGAACGTGCAGCGTTGGTTTTTAGAGAGGTTTCCGAAAATTAAGAAAAATTAACAAGAAAAAGTTAAAGTAAAAGTCAAAATTAATACTAACGTTATAAGAAAATTGTCGATCAGCATTAGAAACAGAGATCCAGGTCCAATCTAGGAATTTGGCAGTACCATATAGTGGTAAAGCATTCACCAATATCTGTAGCCCCATATTATGAGGGATTTCTAGATTTCCAATAGAAGACCTATAAAGGTCAACATTAATAAAGGTATTTTATGTGCACAAAATTTAATAAAAGAAAATAAACGCTAGCTAGCCATTAAATTCAACAAAAAGACAGCCACACACTCAAAAATTTAGTAAAACAATAGTTACTTACCATATAGTTAATAATAGTCACGTTTCCATTTACTATATAAAAATATGTTATTTTTTGGACCATCTGTCAGTATAAGGATCATTTTACAATATAGTATATCAGCAACAATGAACATCAGTCAGAATGCCACAGAATAAGAAATTTTAAGAACTTTGTCTTGGTTTTGGTAATAAGATTTTACTTGACGAGCGAACCGACTACCAGAGTCTATGTTCTACAAGCAGCCAGGGTAGTTGAATAAGATATAAAAGATATTATACAGGTTTGTAGCCTAATAAATACATTTTTTTTAAGAGACATACATAAACACAAAACAGTACAAAATAAAAGTAAATAAGTAAACACGAACAAAACATATAAAAATAAACACAAATTAAATACCAATAATAATTGGCGCCCAACAAATTAAATATATGACTATAATATATAAAATAAAATAACAAATTATTCGAATGATATTGCAACACTCACATCTTACAAACTGGTCCATTTTCAGTACTTTGAAAATACAAAGCTGTTAAAGATGTCGTGTTCTTACCAAGTAGCAATTTCAGAATATCTCTATTTTGATGTCTTTAGTAGCAATAATACGACATTTTTGTAGCATAAAATCCATAATCAAAAGTAAATTATTTATTAACTGTATCGTAAAAGTATCGTAGATATAAACTAACGAGCATCTCTGTTAAATCGTAATGTATGCAACTAGAATGTTCTGTGGTGTATTACGCAATATTATTTTACACGTTTTACTGCACTAATGTATGCAAGTAGAATGTTCTCTGGTGTATTACTCAATATTATTTTACACGTTTCACTGCACTTTTATTACGGAGAAAATTTTATTGTGATTTGTGTCGCCCATATCTAGTGAATACCGCACATGCGCCGCGTGTTGAGTGATTACAATATTTACAATATTTTATCATAATTAAAAAAAAGTTTTTTGAAATTTTTGGCGTTAAGCCTAGCTCCAAAAGCATTAAAATCATCAAAATTTTCATATTTGTCTTCGTTTTGACTATATTAGGGAATCGTAAATTTGTGATATTTTTATAGTTATATTCCACAATGTTAAAATGGCTGCCGCTTACTAAATGATTTGGTTGTAATAACTGATTTAAAATTTCAGTATCTGAGCCTATCATAAAATGAATACAGCAAAATAATCTTTTTCAGTATATAAATATGTGTATTCTCCCAATGGGCACACGTACGTTTATATAACGTTTTTAAAAGGTTTTTGAGGTTGAATAAATGTTTTGCGTTGAAATTTTCAACGTTTATTAAAAACCTAAACGTTTAAAATCCGTCAATAATATTCACATTTGATCCAAAGGTTGAGTTGAAGTAATCACTAGAAATTTACTTTCTCTTTTATACAGTGTTTATTATACTGACATATACAAATGTATTATATTCCTATGTTTATATTTCTATAATATTTAACAGCACGTTAACGGCAACGTTTTTAAAACGTAACGTTTAAAGACATATATTTAATAATAATAAACTGTAAAAAACAAACTCGAGCACTCAAATTAGTATGATGACGATCATAACCATTCTTGAATGAATTGATGGATGGTGCTGCAAGAAGTGCTTGGAGGGCCATATCCGCCATATTTGTGATGTAAATGTGAGCGTAACTTTTTTGGCCCTAACGGAATCACGTTTTTTATTAAAAAATCTTAAACTTACATTATTTTTGAGGAAACATGGTATACTTGTCATTAGCCTCAGAAAATAGCTTTTCAACAATCAGCTGCATAGTTCATTCCACAATATTTAAGTGCCAAAATTTTTCCTCAAAAACAATGTAGGTTTAAGATTTTTAATAAAAATTATGCTAACATTAGGGCTATAAATGTTACTCTTAGTTTTACGTCACAAATATGACGGATGTGGAGCTCTCTAGGGAATACGTCGAAATAGACAACAGATTATGATTTCTCATATTCAAAAACATCTATTCCCAAATTTTTAGGTTGATACATTCAAACAAAGTGTAATCATTACAAAAAAAGTCACTTTTTAAACTCCAACTTTAACACCCTGTATCTTTTTTATTATCAACATTTTATTAAGGCAAGTTGACTTAAATCGTAATATTTTGAAGTGAAAAGTCTAGTATGTCTCCGCGTACTCACGGACCGCACATATAAAGTAAAATTTATGCGATCTTAGAAGCAATAAGGGAGCCAGGATCATCCCATATCCCTGGAAATTTTGGCATGTCGATCCATTCCATATTTTTAATATAGCCAGTCTGAAGAATTCCCTTTTATGTACCAGTAAAAGGAGACTAATTCGACCATGCTGCAATCGAGCACGTCTCATACACAACACTTAATTCTTCTTGGATTCTGCATTCCCTACTATCATAGGAGACGGCTTCCATTATGCGGTATTATATTACGACTTCATTAATAGCCAGATTGGATGACCGGAGGAAATCCAGGAGATGTTCAGTCCGGTGACGGATGATTGCGTAATATTGGCTTTGCAGATATTTCATGGTATTAGAGATCTATTAGAAGGGATTATATTTAATGACCTTTATGAAAATAATTCCATTAAAATTATATTGTTAGTTAATTTTAATTCTCCTTTTGGCAACATAAAAATTTTACAGGAATATGTTACAACTTAAATATAAAAACAATGAATAGTAAATACAAATAATATAGTTATTAGTATAAAAATACGAGTAAGACATAATAAATACATATACATGACATACATTGACACGTGTACACTTTTACGGAAAGTGAAGACGAACATTTACCAGGGAAGTATTGGAAGCGGCACAAGGTGCTGTTTCACAGTTAATACCCAAAAAATCGTCGAGATAGTACGAAATTGCCTACAACAAATTCAACGGGTGAGTCAGTCATAATGTCATTAATTTTAACGACGTATTTGGGAGGTCTAATAAAGGGAGAAAATCGAAAAAAATTGTTTACTCGACCTTTAAAAAAATAAACAAATCACCCTACAAAAATCGGTAACACGACGCTCCTGGTACGCTACGAACTTTCTGATGACGCACCCATACGACAATCGAATGCCGGATTAAACATCGTTGTCACATCATGTTTACATACATGATATCGTCTAACACTTCAGCGTGATATTCAAATTTACTCCCATTTAGCACTTTCTGCATTTCTCGCATTTCTATCCTCCAAAATTTGTAGATCACGCGACATATTTGGAGGGGGGATGGAGAGAATACAAGCAGTAAGCAGTAATTTGTTAATTTCGGTTTCCGTTTTGATTCGTCGTAAGTTCACAATACATAACTTTACAAATTCCGAATATGCGAAAATGGTAGTGTTATACGGAGAATGTGCGCGAACTTTGTGTAAGTATACAGGTTCTGTAAAACTGCGTCGGGTGATCCTAATTTTATTAATAAAGTGCTATGGACGGACTAGGTAACAAGGTTACTGATCTAATAATATGGTAGGTCAAGATTCACTCTCGATAACTTTTTGAGCATCTGATCAGAGGCGTCCATGGGCAGTTTTCTGTCGACAACACGTTGGTTTTTTATTACTTAGTATTTAAATACGAAACACTTTTCAGCTTTTCTTAATAATTTACCTATTGGGTATATGTAAGTTTTTTATGTAATGTACGTAAATGGTTTATTACTCGGTTTATTATTAGATACGTTGAAGTTTTGTGATTTCAATGTAACTAAGCTAATTTCAGTCATAACAGCTGCATTTGCTCATATGAAAATCCACACGCTACTTGTCGGTTTAGCTTTCAGAGGCGATTTGTTGTCAACGTATGGGCAGGAGTGTACGGGTATCGTTTGATTGGACCGTATTTTCTACCGGAAAACCTGAGTGGACCGCGTTACTTGCAATTTTTAATAGAGTTATTTGAATATTATTATCTGATTTCACTGGATATTAAAATTTTAAAATATTATGAAGTTGAACTGAGCAAGAGAAAATGATATTCTAAAATAGTCAGTACATCCATTTATTTGTGATGTCTAAAACCTAGGTAGGTAGGTATTAGAACAATATTTCAACTTGGCAAAATTACATCAGGTTGACATCGAGTTGAACTGTGAGCTGTAAACGACCAAGGCTGTGAGCGGTCAGTGTGAGTCTGAAAAGGGGCTTTAAATAATGATTTGAAAATATTTTTTTTCGGCGTAAATATGCATTTAGATTTTTTTAATCGGGTATTCGCATTACACTCATTATTCCCTATCTCCTCTTAAAATAAATGACATTATGACTGACCCCTCCTGTATATATATTTTTCAAAACTAATACTATATGTGAAAAACAAATCAGCTGGATACCTTCCAAAAAGATCTAGAATTCTAAAGAAAAAGAAAATTGAGAGATTTTTACAAGAAGCACCTGATAATAGATTTCTGATAGAAAAGGCAATTCAAATTAATATAAACCGATCGATTTAACTAGTTTTGGACAACTTAATCATTTCATCATTTTAATAATTGGTGTTCGTGGAGCTTTGAGAAGAGATGAGCTACTGAAGATAAAGGTCGATGACATAGAAGACAAAGATTAAATTATTATTATAAGAATTCCCGAATGCGCCAAACAAAATATCAAGTTATCTCAATTTGCCTCATATATAGAAGGTTCTATACAAAATACAATTTCAATCGCAAATGAATTGTTACAATCGTCAGCACAGCCTACAGAACTTGCCAATAATACAACGTGCGCAGTAAATTTAAACAATTACAGCAGCAGAACTTAAAGCTACGATAACTGACAGCACTGGATCTGGCATAAATTTAGCTCACTGCAATATCGGCACTTTCAATTTAAATGTAGTGCAAAATAAATTGTACTCATCCTGTTTTGTATTGAAATATTATATTACTTTAATAGACCAGGGTCGAAAATTTTTGAAACCATAGGACCGTTTTTTACCCTTAAAAACTTACTCCTTCCACTTCCCGACCTGAGATCGCCCGTAAATTATTTTTCCTTTCATTTTTGTTGTATTCTCTTCCTTTTCCAATGGGTTTCATCCTGCTTTTATTTTTTTTTTCACTTTTTACCATTTTCAAAGGCTTCAGCACTGGTCTATAAATGTATTGTTTCCTTAATAAAATCATAATTAAGTTTGGAAGAAATGACAATTCTTCAACGAAAAAGACTAGCGTTCTAGGAGATAAAAGTATTTCGCAGCTAGGTGACAAAAAATACTCATTTTGTCAATTGAAAATTTAACGCAAGTCGGCTTTTGATGGCAGTTTTCCATAAATGAATGTATAAAACACAATAATATAAAAATTATAAGGGACATACGCAGAAACCTCTGATTTATGTTTGTTATGAATAAAACTTTTATGAATCAAGGTATTTAGTAGTAACTTCCCTGGATAAGTATAACGTGACTTAAACCAACATAATTAAATTAACTTAATTTAAATCAACCTTATTACAATTTTGCTTCCTTATGAATTAATCCATTCTATTAATTTATATCTCTATACGCTTGGGACATACTAATTAAGAACCTTTCACAGTTTGATATACAAGCTGTGAAAGGTTTTTAATTAAACGAAGCATTTAACGATCATATTTATACAGGCGTTTCGCCTTATTTTGACGTATAGAAAACGCAGTTAAATGTATGGTTCTCATTTTAGAACGACTTTGCATAATATAGAGATATCATGCCACACCATTTGTTATTTTCAACATTTTTAAACTGTAATTATTATCCATGAGAAAGGACCGATAGGCGCCATTTTTAAGGAAGTAAAATATTGGTAAAAACTGACACCAACAAAGGAATAACGTCACAGAGGCAGAAGATCAAAGCCAACGTTTCGTTTGTCTTCTCATTTTAGAGTTTCTACTCTTCGGTTAAATTTTATTTTATTAGTTAAAGCCAATACGCTATTCAAATGAAAATGAGGTTACAACTTACAACGTTTAACCTTTATAATGTAAAGCAAAGACAATATCAAAAGTATGTTAGAAGCAAGTAGCCTACTATAATATCAGATAGGAAAATAAATAATGGCATATTAAAAACTGATCTTTAAATAAATATTCTAGACTGGATTGAATTCAAGAAAAAAGGATATATATTATTCATTAAATTTATCAGCTTGAATTATACCATGCTGCTCTTAAATTATAATTTTTAATAATCAGTTTGAGAAGCACTATTGTATTATGTATTCGGTAGAAAGAAACTGCATTGCATTTCTTAGTTTCTATTCAATGACAAGTTTCAGTTCTTAAAGTGTTTATATACACCCTAAATTTGTATAAACATATTTCAATTCAACTGGGTCACCCTAATAAATTTTTTATTTACAGGCCGATTTTGATTTTTTTTTAATTGTAAAAGAGAAAGTGTAGGTACCTTAAAATGAACTGTCAACTTTTTATGCAAAAACCAAGGCAAAACCAGATCATTTTTGGAGGGTAAAAATTGAAGAAACCATGTCTGAGAACAGCAGTGAATTAGGTATCCTTTCAACTGAGTGTAAATCGAATTTCATTCAAAAAAATAATCCATATTAATGATTGTACGATCAAATTGCCAACCGTGCCGATCTTACAAATTTATGTCTTTTTATACAGTAACCCAAGTAAAAAAGTAAACACAATTACTTTATTCAATAACAACATTCAAACAGGGACGGGCATAAAAAGCAAACAAGTAATTAACAGATAATCAGAGAAGTTGAGATGTCAGGTTTGTTAAAAATGCAAGGTCTGATAGAAATTTTGCACCTGCAATTTGATTTTCCAGCTCCGTAGTGTGGCACCACTTAATTTTTGAGGAATATGGGAATCTCCTTGCAAGAAACCTTGCAAACAGTTTACGGTGCTTTACTAACGAATATTAGTGTGAAGTAATAAGTCCTTCTACTTCTTCCAAAAAATTGTTACAATGGAGTGTATCACAGGACAGTTGATACTGTTTTGTTTTAAGACTCCTGCAAATCAAATTTCAGTTCCTATCATAGCTCTGGCTCCTGCTGAGACTTTATTTATAGGTTCAAACATAGTCGTACCCTTAGTTGTACCATGGAGAGGAACAAGGTCATGCATCTCCTCTGTTACACTGAAGTCCTTTTGAATAGTTCGAACAAAAATTTCAAATCAGATAGGCTAGTGCTCTCATCCAGGCAGAGGGATTTATATTTACATTTTTCAATTGTGTCGTACAATTTTTTCAATCATATTTCGTTTCGGAACATTGCAAGTCAGCTATTTTTGAAAAATTTTAATATCAATCTTTTTGAGAAAAGACACTGTAGGGTCATAGACTGAATACCAACGGTAACATCATCTTGTTGGAACTGTTATATAACCAAATCTAAAAATTTACTTTAAATACAAAAAATCGGATCAGATCTCGGATTTAAATATTACAATTTGTTTATTCACATTTAAAAAATAATTTCTGATGTCCTATCTGCACACTAAACTTTTTGGCTGTGGAAGTTTCCACAGCCCAGCATCTGAAAGCCTTGTTTAGTCATATTACGATTTGGGTTCTGGGTATAACCAAATTGTAATGTCATAACATGAAACAGAAAATTGAAAACATGTTTTTTTCTTTAATTTCTGTATGTGTTAGCGAATTGCTCGTTATAGAGAGAAAAATGGACTGTTATTGCATAATTTTCGATAGCGTCTAATGGTGGTTAAAAAGAATAATATAGCCAAAAATTAGGTATTTTATAACAATGAGATAGTCGGCTGGCGACTTACCCTACGTTGGCTTCTCGTACTTCGGGAGAGGCGCCTCTCTTCTTGCTTTTGATGTTGACAAATCCAAATGCTCAGCCTCGTTCAGTATAGCCAAAACACACACACACACTACAGCGGTTATATTGCGAAAATCAGCGATTTGCAAATTTACTATATAAGTTTAGGCGGCGGGATATTTTACAATATGTATATGTCTAGCTCGTCTTCACGTGTACTGGTATATATCGCCAAGCGCTAGCTATCTCATTTTTTGTATATATAAAAAAAAGTAAGAACAAAAAATTGGGCGCGTTTTCAGTGTTTTAAATAATATCTATAAAGTTTAAGTTTTATATGCAACAGAAATTGAAAATAATATTAAATTAAATTTTTAAGCTAACAATTAAACTGCTATAATAATTAACGATTACTAAATTACGAAAACTAATAAGAACGGAACATTTCGGCCCACCAAAATGCTTATGCATTTTCGTGAGGGAAAGTTGGTAAAGGACTCAATTTAGTAAGCGGTCTTTTTATGGTACCACTAGTGGTGCGTATGTCAGCCACTCTTGCGACTCCATCAGTCCCGGTGTATAAATGACAAATACGACCAAGACGCCATTGCAAAGGAGAAGCATTTTCATCTTTTATAAGAACTAGCGACCCAATTTTGGGGAATCTGTAGAATTTAACCATTTACGTCTCTGTTGCAAGGTATGTAAATATTCCTTCTGCCAGCGACTCCAAAGATCTTGTTAGATTCTTTGAAGAAGCTGCCAGCGGGTTAATCGGTTTAAGTCTTCGTCACGTAGATTGGCGTCCGGAATGGCAGTGAGCGGTTGCAATGTAAGGAAGTGGCCAGGCGTTAACGCAGACAAATCATTCGGATCAGAACTAACTGGTGTGAGTGGACGTGAATTAAGAATTGATTCTATTTGACAAAGTATCGTATTCAGTTCTTCATATGTTAACACTTGCTTACCTATTACTCTAATCAAATGACTTTTCATACTTTTGACGCCCGCTTCCCACAGACCTCCGAAGTGAGGGGCTGACGGCGGAATAAAGTGCCAAGAAATGGCTTCAGTTGAAGCTGCAGTGCGCGTAAGATTTAAAAGCTCTTTATTAGCTTTAATAAAACATGTAGCATTATCGCTATATAAATCTGTTATGTGTCCACGTCTGGCGATAAACCTACGCAGAGCTGCCAAAAAACAATCAGCGGTCAAGTCTGAGACTAATTCTATGTGAATAGCTTTTGTAGTCATACAAATAAATAGACAAATATATGCTTTTTGTGATTTGGATCCGCCAGATTTACTAAGAGTAATAAAAAAAGGACCTGCGTAGTCCACACCAGAGTGCAAAAAAGCTTTACAAGGAGTAATGCGAGCGGCCGGTAAATTTCCCATGACGGGCTGGTATGTTGTAGGATTAACCATAGAACATATTATACACTGAGACACTATGAGGCGTATCGTGCGTTTAGGCGAAAAATCCAAAAATTTTGAAAAAGTAAAATTGGACAGTTTGAAGTCCGGCGTGAAAATATTTTTATGAATTTGTTCAATTAGCAAAGGTTAATCGACTTTGCTTGGGTAATAACGCTGGAAATTTATGTTCATAATTAAGTGACGAATGGTGTAACCTTCCACCAACTCGAAGAATTTCTTGCTCATCGACAAAAACATTTAATTTTAAAAGCTTTTGGTAATTTTTGTTTATTTTTTATTTTATGAAATTCATCAGAAAAGAAATTTAATTGTTCATTTTTAACTAAAATAAGAAGAGAAGCGTGAAGTTCTTTATATGAAAAATGTTCATTTATTCTGTTTAGAGGAAAACGACAATTATTTACAAAGCGTAAAATATAAGCAACAATTCGCATTATGGAATCTAGAGAGGAATGATCGTTTAATAACGCGGTAATAAAATTATATTCATTAGTTTTGTAGCGATTAAAATAATTTTCTTTTGTTCTTCAGACAGAACTGCGGAATTATTTGAGCTATTTAATTTTGACTGAGGCCAGTTTTCATTAGCTATTTTAAGAAAATCTGGTGCGGCCCACCATAAGGAATTGTGCAAAAGTTCTGAAGGAAAACTTCCCCGTGATGCAATATCCGCGGGGTTTTGAGCAGACATAATATAGTACCAATTTTCTGGATTTATTTTCTCTTGGATGTAACTTATCCGATTACTAATAAATGTTTTCCACCTATGGGGATGCGATTTTATCCAAGAAAGCGTAACTGACGAATCTGTCCAAGCGTAAATTTTATGATAAGCAATATTTACATAACTTTTGAGAATAAAATCTATCAAATCTGACAGCAGAACCGCGGCGCATAACTCTAGTCTGGGTATAGACAATGTTTTTAGGGGTGCGACGCGAGATTTTGCACATATAAAATTAACAGAATAATGATTTCTGTGAAAAATGCGTATATAAGTGACAGCAGCGTAACCGCGCTCACTAGCGTCGCAAAATCCGTGCAATTCAATAAGGCATTTGTGATCAAGATCTATATGTCTCGGTAACTGAAAATTCGAAATTAAGGGCAATTCCGTTTTGTATTTACCCCAGGCACGAACAATATTATCAGGTGGGGTCTCATCCCAGTCTAAGCGGAGTACCCATAATTGTTGAATTAAGAATTTAATATAAAATGTTACCGGTGTTAAGAAACCCAATGGGTCAAAAATCCTGGCAAGTTCAGAAAGTATATTTCGCTTAGTACAGGATTTCTCGAGCGGTAAAACTTTATAGGTAAAATGATCAGAGGATGGTTGCCACCGTAAACCTAAAATTTTAGTAACCTCATCACAATCTAGCGAAAGCGCAGCCGGGTTTATTAACGACGGATTTATATCAGACAAGACTTCAGACTTATTCGATGCCCACTTATGTAAGTCGAATCCAGCTGATTTTAATAAATCTGTAATTTCTTTTTGTAAAGATTTGGCTTCTTCGATTGAAGAGCAACCAGTTATTATGTCATCGACATATGTATTATTTTCTAACACGCTTGCAGCTCTCGGAAACCTTTCCTTTTCGTCCTCTGCCAATTTTAATAAAACGCGAATTGCCAAATACGGAGCGGATGAGACACCGTAAGTTACAGTGCGTAAGCGGTAATCTAAAATAGGACCTTTAGCATCAAAACGCCATAGAATACGTTGGTAATCTTGATGATCGGGTATAACTAGTATTTGGCGATACATTTTGGTTATATCTGCGGTAAGAATTACAGTCGGTAATCTAAAATTTAATAAAATTCTTACGATATCCTTTTGTAGCTTCGGACCAGTTAAAAGCGTGTCATTTAGCGATACATTATTTATTTTATTAGAAGCATTGAAAACTATTCTAATAGGCGTAGAAATACTATCTGGTTTTATTACGCAATGATGCGGTATATAATACGATTTATCAGTATAAATCGGGGTAGATAATAATTCCATATGATTCAAGTTTAAATACTCTTGAATGAGTTTAGAATATTCAGCATATAACATAGGGTTGTATATTAAGAGTTTCTCTAAACATAAAAACTGTTTTAGAGCGACTTCTCTGCTAGACGGAAACATAGGTTCTATATGTTCCCGAAATTTCAAGTCGACCGTGTACCTTCATTCAGAATTCCGATAAACCGTTTTTAAAAATATTGTTTCACAAAGTGTCTCCTCCGGTGGTATACTTATTTTTTCAGGAATATTTTCGACTTCCCAAAATTTACGTACAATGTCATTCAAAGATTGCGTTGATGAGTAAGATAAAAAAGATTTAATATTGGTCTGTAAAGTATTATTTTTATATTGTCCCATCAAAATATATCCGAAAATGGTATTAATTGCTATGGGTTCTTGACAATCACCGAAAATTTTACCACTCTGTATAATAAATGGAAACACATCCGCGCCTAGCAGTAAATCAATTGATCCTGGTTTATAAAAATACGGATCAGCAAGATTCAAATTTTTTATGTGAGACCAACTGTCCTTAGGCAACTCTGCAGCAGGTAGATCTGAACAAATTTGAGGCAAAATTATGGCATGAACTTTTATATTAATATTAGGTACATTAACAGGGCGAAGCGAACAGAAAACAGAACCGAGATTAGAATTTATTTGTGACTCTCCGATTCCTTGAATTTCAGCGTAATATTTTTCTTTGTGTAGACCTAAACGATTTGCGCATTTTTGCGTTATGAAACTAGTTTGAGAACCAGTGTCAATTAATGCTCTAAATTTTTGATAATGTCCACGAACATCTAATATTTCAATTATAGAAGTCGAAAGTAAAACAGAAGTGGACGCGCGGGAAAAACCAGCTAATGTTTGAGATTGCGATTCAAGTTGAGATGCGTTTTCATTCACACTAGGTGAAACTGCGGATGAATTTACATTATGCGGGGTTGTATTATGCGAATTTATTTCACGCGAATATATATTATTTGAAGAAAAAGATTCCTCAGAGCGGCCCAAATGTAAAAGAGAATGATGCCTCTTTTTACAGTGTCGGCATGTTATTGTAGAATTGCATTTTAAAGTTTTATGAATGTTACTTAAGCAATTAATACATAAATTTTTGCTTTTAGCAAAGCGAAAGCGTTCCTGCGAATTTTTATTAATAAATTCTGGACATTTATACAAAGCATGATTTTGGGAACATAATACACATAAGCGATCAGGCGAATTATTCGTTCCTAAAAAAGATGTGGAAGCGTGTGCGCGCGGCGAAACATTGGAAGATTTTACAAAATCATTTTTCTTAAATTTCGGTTTAGTATTGCCCGAATTCAAAGTGAAAAGAGCGTTACAATTATTTTCCAAAAATTTGAAAATATCTTGATATTTTTGCATATCACCTGAAGTATTATGTTTCAATTCAAATCGATTTGCGGTAGCGTTATCAATTTTTAAGTAACATATTAGCGAGTATAAAGTCCCACATATCTACTGGATGTTGTAAAACTCTAAGAGCCTCTAAATTTTCAGCAAATATGTCAAGTAAATTACGTAAAGCATGAGGATCCTCTGAATTTAATTTAGGAGCGGTTTCTATGGCAGACCAATGTACCTGAGAAAGTAGTCTCTTATTTTTGTAACGTTTCACTAAACTATTATATGCTATTTCATAATTAGCGCTTGACATTGGCAGACATTTTACCATACTAAGGGCTGGACCTTCAAGTGATGAAATTAAGTAATTAAACTTTTCAATGGCCGATAAAGATGAATTATTGTGTACTAAAGAATCGTACATATCTAAAAATGTAGGAAAAGATTGAATATCTCCTTTAAACTTAATTAGTTCTATTTTAGGCAGTTTAACATGTGGAGGCGTCGTCAAGTTTTCATTTTTTACGGTAGCATCGGATGTACCAAACAAATTTTCAAAAATTAATTTTATTTGATGTGAAGTTTTATCAAACTTAGACATTATCGAAAGTGCGGACTCAAATTCATCTTCATCGTTAAAAACAAGGCTAATTAATGCATCATGTTGAACCCGAAATGATTTTTTAATATCCAAAATATCCTCATATATAGATTTAAACATAGGCCTTTCTTTTGGATCTGTGCGAGCCTGTTCGGCTATAGCTAACATATCATTAATTTTTCTGACGTCTATTTGTCGCAAAGCCTTTACTTTTTTAATTTTCTCAGCCATATTACTAAGTTACGGATGCGAAGGAAGCGTGCGAATAAATATGAAGTAATTAACTGAGTGCGATATGTGCGTAGCAAATGGTATGAAATGTATGAAGTTAATAAATGAATCAGTTCCTAACCACGTGATATAGTCACCTGGAGTCGATGTCAATTAGAAAATATTGGTAAGCGTCGACTCCAAAATTTAATTAGCGTATGCGCGTAGCTAGGCCACACCTTCCGCTCTCAAAGGGACAAGAGGTCGCGAAGATTGACTGACTGAACGGAAATATTTTAAGAAAGGCAATATGGCGCTTGAAAAATTTATTAAAATTTCTAAAAACTCTCTCGAAACACTGAAAACGATGCGAAATGCGAAAAATTATGCAAAAAATCCGGCGTCTCGAAGAACCAAAAAATGTTAGCGAATTGCTCGTTATAGAGAGAAAAAAATGGACTGTTATTGCATAATTTTTCGATAGCGTCTAATGGTGGTTAAAAAAGAATAATATAGCCAAAAATTAGGTATTTTATAACAATGAGATAGTCGGCTGGCGACTTACCCTACGTTGGCTTCTCGTACTTCGGGAGAGGCGCCTCTCTTCTTGCTTTTTGATGTTGACAAATCCAAATGCTCAGCCTCGTTCAGTATAGCCAAAAAACACACACACACTACAGCGGTTATATTGCGAAAATCAGCGATTTGCAAATTTACTATATAAGTTTAGGCGGCGGGATATTTTACAATATGTATATGTCTAGCTCGTCTTCACGTGTTCTGGTATATATCGCCAAGCGCTAGCTATCTCATTTTGTATATATATAAAAAAAAAAAAGAACAAAAATTGGGCGCGTTTTCAGTGTTTTAAATAATATCTATAAAGTTTAAGTTTTATATGCAACAGAAATTGAAAATAATATTAAATTAAATTTTTAAGCTAACAATTAAACTGCAATAATAATTAACGATTACTAAATTACGAAAACTAATAAGAACGGAACAGTATGGATGGTAAAGAAAATCAAATTTTAAAATTCGACGAAGTGGTGCATTCAAATCATTCAAAGCTTGAGAGTACTTTTAGACCGGACGCGCTGATACGAATTAAATGAGTTAATATCGTCATAATTCGGTGCAATATTCCCACGACCAAATCCCTTCTCAAAATAGCATTCAATTTGAAATTCACCTCTAAATATTTTTTCTTCCCAAAAGTGATGTTTGAAATATATTTCTACTGGAAAAAGTAGTTAGTCTAAAGATAAACCTGTTATTAATCTATAAATTCTGATATTTCTGTATTTGACTTGTATTCCATCATCTAATGAAATCCATCCCTAACAAATATTGACCAACTCTGTTTTACTGTTAATGTATATTCATTTCCTGGAGTTTCAGATTTGCTTATTTTTTCAATTGTGAATAAAACGTTGAGAACAAACCGGTGTGTTTTACGAATTTTGATTTACACGGAAGTTAAAGCCTGTGTCCTGTGCTAAATATAATAGAAGTCCGAGAACTCGAAAGGTCAAACGTGTTGAAGTTGGATTGGTAAACATCCCAAATACAATCCGCTTAAGGATGACCCTCATTAAGAAATACTGCCTATTGTTCATAGTCCCCTGGTCAATAAGACCTTTGCCGTCATTTTCCCCAACTAGTTATAAGAACATTGTTCTATCCTTCTTCGATTCTTTGTTATTTGGATATGTTACCTTATGTAAGCAGTTTAGGATTTACTTTTTCTTTCACTTCATTTACATATTTTAGTAATAGCAATTTACTGCAAAGTTGGTTTCCAAAGTAAGTGTCGCACAGTTCTATAAAAAGCGAATGAGAAAGTAAAACATGCATTTTTAAATAGTTGTGTTAATTCCAAACACTTTTTTTATAATGGAGCAAGCTTTTACAAGCTCTTCACTCTTTACCCCCTTGGATTTACAGCCAGTTTTGCACCGAAGCTTTGAACAGTTTTCTCTAATGCTTGAATTAATTACTTTGATGCAGAAT
The DNA here is from genome assembly GCA_025584915.1 of Monochamus saltuarius. NCBI lineage: Eukaryota > Metazoa > Arthropoda > Insecta > Coleoptera > Cerambycidae > Monochamus > Monochamus saltuarius. The sequence continues at coordinate 19,763,608 of CM046721.1, forward strand.
AGGATGATGGGTACCTTCAGTAATGTATTGGTAGGATGTGTCTTAGTATTAAACCCCATTTAGTATAGAAGTCACTTAACAGCAAATAATAAGCAACCTCATAGTATACACACTATCATGAAGAATTCCTCAATTTTGTTCATTTTTCTTCTTTCGAGTATTAGAAATATTTAAGAAGCTTCAAACCCCGAGTGGTAAACTAAAAGAATTATATAATTTATATATTTAATTTATATATTTAATTGTGCAGATTTGTTACTGAGCATGCTCATTGAAAATAATTTTCAATAATTCAAGGAAAGTTTGGTTATATGTTAACTTTATGATTTCTGTGTTTACCAATGTTTACTTTCTCGTTTTCTTTCACTAAATTTTGTAACAATTCTTGATATATTATTATGACTAAAATAGACTAGTAAAAACTGCTAAGACTAAGCAAGAGAACATAATATAAATTAATGATGACAGTGATGACACACAAATAAGATCAAGATCTCACTTGGGTGTGCGGCTGTTCTGTTTGATTATGCGCATTACACGATTTTTCTTTAAGTTTAGGAATATTTCTTTATATCGTGATTTGTATGTTTTAAGCACATTAGTGTACCTATATTAGGAAACAAATGTTGGTTAATCTTAAATACTTCAGTCTGTTCAATTTCAACTATGACAATTTGTTGCAGGTTGCTTGAAAATGTAACATCACACTAAATGACTCTATTATTCAGTTTACGATAATGCCCGTCTGCATATCATTGCTCTTACAATCAACAATTCGAATGGAAGATTTATGATCATCCATTCTATAGTGTCTATAGCCTTAACCCGTAACTACCACCTCCCTATATTTCAGAATTCGAGCAAAACTAGAGAAAACGTTTGCTTTGTGTCACCGAAAGTGTTTAGAACGACATAGTGACTATATAGAAAAATGACGTAACTATGTATACACAGTGTTTCAAAATTCACTATAAAGATGTTAAAGGTTAATTACTTTAAGATTAAGGAAATTTAAAGCTCAAAATATGACTTTTTTCTTATAGATATATATCCCAAGACTTACTCCTTCGTAAGTTGCATGAAAAAAAAAATATAATTATGCATAAAATTTCTTATAAATTTGCAAGTGCTGTTTTCATCAATAATTTAAGTTGTGTCATTACTTGATAAGTTTTTTTTTTCAGACGATTTGAACATATCGAGTCCAAAGATGACTGAGACAATTTACTGATAAATTTAGAAAAATTAAAATGCTGCTATGCCAAATAACCTCAGTCTAAACATTTCAAAGTGTAAAATTGTTAAATTTTCCCGTAAAGATAATGTGATTTGTGATTATCATATTAATTCTGAAATTTTGGCAGGGGTAGATGAAATTAAAGATCAGGGTATGTTTCGACAGGAAACTAAATCCTTCGTCGCATATTGATATAACTGCCTTATCACCGATGAAGATGTTAAGCTTTGTCTTTACGATTGTTCTAGAGTTCTATGACAGCAATGTCCTTATCAAGCTCTATCAGTCGTATGTTCGTTCCAAATTAAAGTATTGGTTACTAGTGTGGAATCCTATCTAATATGTTTTAAAGTTTATACAGATTGTCCTCAGTTTTTCGTTCTTAACTTCGGAAAAAAGATTTCTCTCTATGATAGCGTTTTTCTGGAGGACCATTCAACTTTAAAACAATATATTTTATTTTACTTTTTATCTATTAAACAAATAATTATTTTTCTTTCAAACTTTGGGAGAAAATAGAGCATATAAAAATTTGTTCGTTTTTATAAAATTTTTCTCTACACTTTGTTTTGCTGATACCGGGCGCCCGACGTTCATAAAATATTTTATTTTCTATATTACCTTCTGAACAAATAGATACTTTTTGTTCAAACTTAGTATGGTCTAATCATAATAAAACGTTAATATTTTGACGTTAATAACTTTTTTGAACTAAAGCCAGTGCCGTAGGTATCTGATCTTCTTCACTCTTGAACCCCCTAAACTTCTACTGCAATGGTGAAAAATATTTTTTTAGGATATATTGAAGAAAGTATTCTTGACGACATTCACTAAGAAGCTTTGTTTTCCAGATATTTTGACTTTTTGTAGTCAGGCTTATATTATGGGATTACAAAAGTCTTACTAAAATTATAGAATTAAATAGGCATTACTTGTTTCTAAGATTGTAACAATGCTAATGTCAGATTTCATCTTAAATCAGTTTGTTTGTTGTACTGTTAGAGCATATTGAAATTATAATTTGATTATGAGAAGAGATGGATTGATTGAGGTGGTCCAGTTGCTCGACCAGATCGATCACCGGATGTTAGTCCACTAGATTTATTTCTTTGGGGCATTTCGAAAGAAAAATTGTATGCAGTTCCAGTGTATAATAAAAATAATTTCTTACCATAGTATTCGAAGATTTAGTGGTCAAATAAATAATGACATGCTACTTCGGACAGAATGTTTCTCAGAAATCGATGCTATAGTTGCATTGATGAAAATAGATGTCACTGTCAGTACCATTTAAATTATGCTGTTCACACACTCTTGTATTTATTAGTCTAATAAAAAATTTCATAGGATATCCTGATTAGAGAAAGTTAAAATATCTGAAAAACAAAGTTGCTTAGTGAGTTTTGTCAATATCATTTTTTTTTCAGAATAACATTTAAATATGTTACCTTTCTTCATTGGGGTAGAAGTTTAGTGAGTTCAAGGGTGAAGAATACCCTTTACCTACAGCACTGGCTTTAATTCAAAAAAGTTATTCACATCAAAATATTAATCTTTTATTACTGCGTACCAAGTTTTAGGGAACAATATTTATTTGTTTAGATAAAACATAAAATAACGTTTTAGAGTTGGATGCCCTGTATCAAGAAAACGGACTGTCATTTTTTCATATTCTATCTATTCCCAAAGTTAAGAATAAAAATCTGAGGACAATCTGTAGATTATTGTGTTTTTGACACGTGTCAGTAATTTGATAAATTAAGATGAGATTTACGTCCACTTTTAGGAAAGTATGTACCTAGTTAAAATTCTGTCCACCTACAATCTATTACGTTAGTCTTACATTTTAGTAACTTCTTTACAAGTACTACTTACGTTTGGCACCGAATGATAATCTGCTTCTATTAGAATTTCAAGCCATTTACGAATAACGTCACTGCTGTCCGATTAGTTCCTCAGGCGTTTAGTAATAATAATAAATAATATAAAATTTCTATTATGGCACTCGTCACCATTAAGTCGCAAACGTAGCATATAATTAATTCAGTTCGCCACATTCGCATAACGGATTAGCTATCGCAAAACAAATAGTTACTCAGAAGTTATTAATTGATAAAGTGAAAATATTAATAAACGATATGTGCAGCGAAATATTATATTATATGGATAGTTATTGCATCGCTCTGTTTGTCTGAGGATTAATTTGATTAACTTACTGGTGAGTACGATCACTAGATTCTCTAACCAAAATAATCCAAGAATGACGTTAAAAGATTAATAAGATCATGTTGTCATTACTTGTTCGAGGTAAACACGAGATTATGAGGTAAACACGAGATTATCCTGCGATTTCTTGGTTTACTTTTCAAACAGTTTTGGTACTACAGAAATCATACAGGGCGGGTCAGAACTTAACTAAAAAAATTTGCGAATAGATGCGTCATGAAAAATGGAGTCAATATCGTTTTTTTTGTAAAATCCTTATAGATTCCGAGAAAAAAATTATTGAAACCTTAATAATGTTAACCTTTACTTCGCTAGACTATTGTAGTCTCTTGCTAGACGATTTCAAATATCCGATTACTTGTCGTAACATATTTGTGAGGCAAGTACAATTTGTAATATTTAAAAATATCAAAAATTGCTTACGAATTCGCAGCTGATGGATATTGTTTTAGTTTATGGTGAAGTGGAAATGCTTTAGCAGAACGATTTCCCAGTAAACCTGTGCCATATGCAGCTATTTTTACAACGGTGTGCAGTGAGTGCAAGTGTAGTGCAAACGCAGGCGTGGCACGGAAAATTTGCAACCGAATAGTGAAAGAGATGGAGGTCCAAGGCGTTCACGGCATATCGCAGTAGTGTGGCATATCATATACGAGGCTCAATTATATCTGTACCATGTCCAAGCATTAATACCCGGGAATTGGACGAGGAGGGCTAGTACCATTGACCTTATTTTTGTGGGGATATTTAAAAAATGAAGTATATCGCGCTGAAGTGAACACTATTGATGATATACGCAAACGTACATATCATAGCTGCTGCCAATAACTTATGTTAGTTTGTAGAAACTGGACCAAAACTTTGTTGTAACATCAGGTTCACCCCTAAGCAAGGGTAAGTATCACCCCAAAATATTTAAATAGCATTGGGGGTTGAGTAATATTTATTTTAAAAGTTCTTACAATTCTCTTTACAACAGATTTTAAATTTTATAGTTTCGCCCAATACTTTGAAAAAATTTACATTTTAAAATTTAAATTATGTTTAATTGCTTACTTACTACTTAGTTGTTTAAATATTCAAACTGATGACCGCCTGCTTCCATACAAGAATAAATATTTTGTTCGAAACGTTCGCGTACATTCTGAAGCATTTCTGGAGTGATTCGACGGCATTAGTCGACGATTCTTTGACGCAAATCTTGCAGTGACGCTGGCTGTGTTTTATAGATTTTACTTTTTAGATATCCGGTTATCTTGGAGGCCACTCAATGCAATCTCTTCTCCCAAGCCAATTCCGTGCAAAACGTTGATCAAAATACTGACTGACAATTAACGCATAATACGGAAGAGCACCGTCCTGTTGAAAAATCAAATGATCATCATCATACTCTAGAACATTTTCAATAATATCACTCAAAGCAGAGTCAATAGCGTCGTTCAGTAACTGCAAATACATTTGGCCAGTCAAATTACCAGCCAGAAAAAATGGACCCACCAGCCGGTCACCAAAAATTCAAGCCCATATATTTAATTTTTTCAGTATGCACCTCGTGAAGAACTCTTGGGTTTGAATCTGATCAATAGCGGCAATTGTGACGATTTACCGTCCCGTTTAAGAAAAAATTGCATCATCAGAAAAACAGATGTTAAAAAGGAAAACTGTGGATCGTTCCCTGCTCGCTCACTCATTATTTCGCAAAATTGCAAACGGCGGTCATAATCATCCTCATGAAGTTTCTGGACTAAATGTATTTTGTATGGATCGAATGTATTCTTCTTCAAAATGGTTTGTATACTAGTTCGATTGATCCCAGACACAGATGCTAGCTGCCTAGTACTTAATGTAGGATTAAGATGAACTTGTCCCAAAACTGGAACTTTACTAGCATCATTAACTATTTCTCGTTTTTCAATGGCTACGGTCCCTTTCTCTTGAATTTTTTTACTAACTCTAGAACATACTTCCTCCTGACATGTCGATCTTAATGTTCATTAAATAGCTGAGCTGTTCTATTCGCATATTTATTGTTCATAAAGTAAAGCGAAATGATATATATCCTTTCCGCAATGGAATAAACCAGTGTTTAATTTTCAAAAACACAATTAAATAAACTACCAAACAACGCTTCCAAATAATACTAGAAAGTAAATTTGGAATCCACTAATTTTATGTTCGTTGTGTTGTATTCATTTCTGTTTTCTACAATCGTGTTTTTTTATGAAGGTGATAATAAATCGCCAAAAACCAATACTAAATGTATACCATTGGCGTACTCAACTCAAATGAGTGATAGTTTTACCGTTACTAATTGTTTTTACATGTTTCAACTTTAAAATCAAAGTGCTTATTAAGTTTTGGGCAAAATTATAAAATTTAAAGTCTGCTGTAAAGAGAATTGTAAGAGTTTTCAAAATAAATATTATTCAACCTTGAATGCCATTTAGATATTTTGGGGTGATGCTTACCCTTGCTTGGGGGTGAAAGTGGCGGAGTCAAAAATACCAGCAAAGAATTTCCCCCTTTAATCTAAAATCAACGGGTCAACATCAGTCAACTTTATTTTATACAGCTGGTCACTTCGGCATGTACCTGATATACCAATTATATGAATGCAACCTTTATATAGGTAGCATATCATCAGGTGTATTCTTCAAACACGCTGCAATATTCTCACTGGAGGAAGTGCTTAACTTTTTGGATATATGTCTTAGATTTTGTTGTTTCAAACATGCCAATAACTTCGAAAATTTGGAGATGTCCACTTTATCTTTAATATTTAAAGTAATACCGAGAGTAATATGCAACATTTAGTAAATGGACCAAAGGGTTGGTTGTCGGCTTTTGATCTTTAAAATGTGCCAGCACAATAGTTTCAAACAGCTTTCCGAATACCTTTTTGCGACACCAGTTCTTGGAAACATCATAACTTTATCGGTCCTTGCACGACTCGAAGTAACAAATCTTTTTCCAAACTTTCAGCAGCTTCTCTCAGATGAGAAGGAGTACATTTAACTACTTCTGAATCAATCATTATCTTCGAAACCACTTTTTTGATGACAATCTATCAGAAAGCAACTAATTTCGGTTTCTATGCTTAGTTCTTTTAGTACCATAATAACCATTGTCAATATACCAACTTGACGTTATTTTATCTGTAATCTGGTACTTACTTTGTTATTTTCTCACTTAATTATTTTTATTACAAAACCGTCACTTGCATTTAAAAGGTATGGTCATACTTTGGTAAAGTTTTTCTCCTGTTTCGAAATATGTAATATACTATTACTAGATTTTTTATATGTATATCTAAGACACATACATCTGAAGAATACTTATGGTAAATATATTTTTTAACAACATAGTTTACTTGAAGGATTTTTCTCAGTGTAGTTTTAAATAGACACTATAGGCGTTTAAATTCAACCTGAATGATCACACGAATATGTAGGCTTAACCCAGAACCAAATTAATAATTCTGTTTATTTCTACTGTACTCCATCTCTAGTTATAATTAAATACGGTAATTGACAAGCATAATCACGTGGATTATATGAATGCGAATAACGTGAACTCGAACAGGTGAATTATAACCTCCGCATTGTATTCGCATGGTTGACCTAGTTAATGTTTAATTGTGACTCTACGTTGCATTTGTACTTCATAAATAATCACAGTAGGGATTAATGAAAGCGTTATCAAGTATTTGCTTCTCTCATCTCCGAAAATGGAAGCTGTATATGTGATGAAAATCCAAGCTCTTCTCAGAGGTATTTCAGCGTATATACTTCATTACACTGTACATTAAATAGGCGACAGATTTATTACACCGAGAAAGAAATTGTAAGATTAACATTTTTTCACAGTTATATGATGAACTGAAAAACAACTTTACTTAATCTTCGTCAACAAATATTTGTTAATTCCATTATTATTTTAGTTCCACGTAAAAGTATTGGTTAAATGAATCTAGAAACGTATTTATTCAATCTTCAATCCACGATGTTGATTTTATTAACTGAAATAAAGAGAAAAAGAAGAAAAAGATTCAAAAAACAATTACGAAACTGTCCTATGTATACATCACATTGTTAATCTAACGCTCGAAAAGGTTAAATTTTGTGTTATCTTAACAGTTTTAAATGCATAGTGCGCGCAAATATTGCGCGCTGTAGAACCGACGACCGGACGCCTTGTTGAGGTGGGCCTCCGGCCCTTTTTCTGTTCGGGATACGTGAAATTTAACAAGCTACATCTAGCGGCACTAGCTACTCCATGTCAGACGGAGCACGTACGGTACAAATAAAGGCAATGGCTTTCATTGGCAAACAAATATTCTTTTCAAGTAGCAATATTTCTTAGTGTTAAACTAAAGTAGTTTCCATTTTGAAATAAAAGTTTTTGTTTTGGTTGAAGAGAATTAATTAGAAATGATTATTAATTTGACAGCGTTAAGTCAAACTAAATAACAGTTCATCTGATGTCGGTGTAATTTTATATCAAACAATAATGAAAATTAAAATTATAAAGAGAACCATGGAATTAAATTATTAGAAGTTGTACTAAAAAAACAATATAAAAGAATAACAGGTAAATGTAAGAAATTTTTTTGACGAGTGCGTTTATCGAAAATAATATCAAACAAGCATGAAGGAAATCTTCTTCATTTAAGATATTATTAGCAGTTAGTAGCTTTTTACATAAATTATCAGTCAAATGTTAAGAGTCATTTGAGTAATAATTTTGTATTTCTTTAGTGTGATCGATTTATAAAGAAAATCAAATTAAAATTGCAAAAAAACTGAAACAATCTTGACACAAATGATTTCCACAATTATTATTTTCTGTAATATTGTCAAATAATTTCTCATTTATACGTTTTAAAGGACAATACATAAAGTCTCATAAAACTATAATAACCCTTATAAATGATCTACATCTACTATTATATTTAAATTGTACACGTATTAGGACTATGACAGACACAGCAGTTTGTGCCGATTCGGCAGTAGAGTCAGGTATCGAGGCGGTTCTTGTTTACTAAGCCACAGTCTATTATACAGGCCGTCGTCTTCACGTCGGCTCCTTTGATGTCGAGGTCCCAGATTTCGTTTTTTTTAGACGACCAAAAGATGACTGCGCATTTACCCGCGCACATTCCCGCGCTCAAGGGGCACGATCATTTGTTAAGAAATAGATTTTCTCCCACTTCGTCGTGTACAAATGAATTTCATTGGTGTTCATTGCGCATTTAGCCGCGATTTAGCCACACCCTCTGTAACCATCACTCCACGAACTGTATAAACTGTGACTAAGCGCTAGATATACCAAGACCCACACAAACGGTTTTTGCCGTCTCGTTTTTTTTTTCACTAGCTGTGAAAACCGCTGTGTGTGTTATCCCCTATAAATTGTGCCGATTCGTCTGCCGTGTCAATACAAACCGATATATATGCCATCACCATCACTCTAATACTGAATGTTATAAAGAAGTTTTCTATAACTGAAGAATGGCGATAACAACAATAAATAATATTTATCTACTCCTATTAATTTATATATTAATTATGCAACTGCTTTTGAGCAATTAATAGTATCAATAAACAAAATAGCGTGAGTTTTTATAGTGAGTTATTAGAACTCACGCTGGGCTTCTACAATGATAATTCGGTATGTAAATAGTGTACGCAGTAAATTCTTGGAAATTTTTAAGCCGATAAATACGTTCCATTGGTGTAAAATGGAAAGAATTTTTAACAAGTGGAAAGGAATGAATAATTAAAAGATTTTAAAATTATTAAATTGCCAACGCCTGTCAGTAGGCGGAACTGTCAATTATTATCATTGAGGGGACTAATGTCATTTGATATTTTAACAAAATAATTTTGACGTTTTCAAATCAATATCTAATAATAGTCGTAAAAAAGATGTGATAGTCGTAGATAAAGTATAGTATTCAACTTGCGGTAATGGTCATAACTCACTTGCTGAATTACAGCACTCGGCTGCGGCTCGTGCTGCAAACTTCATCTGCGTGAGTTATGACCTGCATTACCGCTAGTTAAATAATATACTAATTTGTTAGAGTAAAAGTATGGTTACCGCTGCATAAAATACTTTCACTAGGTACTCATTTGTGAATACTGAATCTTAAATACTTATCTAAAAATGATGAATACACGGAAAAAAGAGGATTATTTTGAATCAAGAGTGTTTGTTTAAAAATACATAATCTTGAATTAACTAATTTATTAGGTAATTAAGAAGTAATTTTATTAGGTTTATATCATGCTTGCATATTAGCAAATATTTTTTTGTGCTTTATTTAGTACAATTATGAAATTTTTTAATATCTGTATTTGGTACCTAACTTGCTTCGAATTGTAACCGATTTATCTACCGTTGCTTGCTTGATTGAGCGTACAGTAACGTTCAATACAAATAATTATTGCAGATATTGTTTAATATCTTTCTGCAAAATTGCAGTCTCCCTATATTTTATAGTAAAGAATACTACGAGTGTGTTAACTTTTATTGTATTTTTGACCGTATACAGAAAGTACGGAGGCTTATTTTATTTTCTTGCGTATCTAGTTTGCATTTATATTGAAAACCTCACAAGTTGCCTTCAGAAGGCCCTGCTTGTATTTCTGAAGGGAATATTAATATAAACTCTTCGAAACACAGTTGATAGGGGTGTAGTTAAGGCCTTCCAGATTTGTGTATTAGTTTCTAATAAAAGATATACATTTTATTCTCTTTAGTGTTATTATATCACCTTTGAGATAAATAATAGTTTGTGTACTGAATGTTTAAAATGCAAATATCTCAAAAATGGTTAAAACTTTGGATTTCTGCAATGTATAACATCTTTCACTGAAAAGTTGAAAATACTATTATTTCAAAATGTTTGCTCTGGTGCTAGGTAAAAGTTATACCATTTTTTTTTTTGTGTATGATAAATTTCAAATGGAAATAGGTCTGTAAAAATGATATTTATTCTTCTAATTTAGTTCGTTTTTTTTTTAAAAATTGAGTAGTAATGACTCTATTTTTACGTAAAATATTAAAAATTTGTTTTCCATTTTCAAATTCTACTAATTTATTCACTGACAAATTTTACAATAACTATTTTTTTCCCTTCAAATCTAACTATGGAACTACGGCAAATAATTATTAATGATTATTTAAGTACCTTATTATTATTAACCGTTAATTTTAAGTTTTTACATTTAATGTGATTATTTATACACGAAAAATTAATTTATTACTTTCTTAATTAATTTTACAAAGCGAACAATTTTTTAGAAAAGTGTTATAAATGTATTTAAGAAGATAGAGGCTTCATTAGGATGTTAATCAATAAATAATCATTTATATTTATTTACCAAATTTGGTATATAACCGTTTTAGGGGATGCTGAATCCAGTGATGCAATTAAATTTGAAGAAAAAAAATCGCTAAGCAGTTCTTGTAAAATAATTTGATGTAAGCCTTGAAAATAGTTTTAATATTTTGCGCCAGAATAGAATTTTTACTGCCCCATATTTAAACAATCCCGAACTAAATCGGATAATATAATTTTTTATAAAAAGCGATAAAATATTTAAATTTGGCACCCCCACAAAAACCCATCGACACCAAATTTGAACTCCATACGTCAACAGCAAAGTTAAAAGGTAACGGTCTGTGACCTATTAATTTTGTGTCATAAAATACTGTTTATGATACAGAGTGTTAACGATAAGTTTAGACAATCTTCACCGACATATTCTATGTATGAAAATAGTTGGGGTTTTTTATATAACAATTTTTGTATTCAAAGCTTAATAATAGAGTTACAACATGTTACAATTGTTTGTTTTGACAACTTACTTCATTAAATGTCGTCCTAGGAAACTGAATTGTTCATAACAATAAATAGTTAAAAGTGCCACTTACTTGGTTGTAGTATATTGTTGAAATTGTTGCATTATAGCATCTACTGTTTTAAATTATTAATCGCGTTAACAACCCTAATTATATCAAGAACTGATACGAACATTACAGGAATACTTTTTGTCAAAAATTAATCAAAAATTAATATACACTCTATATGAATATTTTTAATTTTCATGAACGCATAGATAATTATTTCATGTTGAAAAGAAATTATTGCCCAATCGCCTAAATATTGTCAAATAATCTTTAACTCCTTTATTAAGCTATGAATCAAACATTATTGTTTAACAAGTGTTGCCAAACTTGTCGTTAACACCCTGTACAAAGTTGTACACGGAAAATCTGCAGTTGATGATGTAATACATTTATCAGTAGCCAAACACCACCACCTACCTCTATGCCGAATTGTTCCACGTAATATAGGCTCGTTTCATGTCAGAGTAGATTAGACAAACTTTCATTGTAGGAAAATATGTCACTCATTTGAATGACATCGATAAATATCGCTACTAAGTGTATTTATCTACTCCAATATCAGGATTACGTTGTGGAATGTTGTGGTATTGGGTAAATATTTCAGAATTTGAGCGTTATGCTTCCAGTGTAAAATTAATATCATTCCAATATTTGAAAATCTGCAGCAAACATTGATGTTAATTTCTTTATTATTCTTCTTGTAAGTGCTTCAATAACAAACCATATTAAAAAATTTTATTAATATATACCATTAAAAATTTTAAATTATTTATTAAAATTGACACAATTGTAGCAAAAACGAGTTTAATGTCTGATTGAATTTAAGAGAAAAAAATATATATACAGGGTGTCCGAAAATGATGCGTCAATATTTCGGGGAGTCTCGAAACACGATTTTCCGGCCCCTAAGGGGTAATTTTCCCGATCCCAAACGGGGAATTCCAGTTGGCCATAAACTTCTCGAGCACAGTCTGAATTCCAGAATTTAAAAGTACATAAAAATACCACTGTTGCAATTGCGGCGTCCGAAACAGGATTTTCCGGCCCCTAGCGGGTCATTTTCCCGGTTCCTAATGGGAAATTTCAGTTGGCCATAAACTTTTCGACCACAAATCCGGCTTTGGCTTGAGAATGCACCTCGCCTCATCCCGGAATCCATCTTTCAGGGCCTATAGAGACCATTTTTGGTCCATGAGCTCGGGATCGGATTCAACGTCGAAAAGTACTTAGGAATACATATTTCCGACCCACAAGTCCGAACACTTATTTTTTTTGTGGCACAATTTTATAAATACCTCAAGTAAAGCCCTCTATCAGAACGAATGGTCGCCGTAATTTTTACGAACGGATCTATATTGTAAACAAAGATGTAAGTTATGTTTAACAATACTGTACTTTTTCATATATTTTCAGGTATTAACAATATTGTGTGGAACTAACTACTCAGTGGACAAAAGCCCCAACCTGCGTTGAATTACACCCACAATATCTACCCTTATATTCCTTATTATTAGCTTTTGTAACATTTTTTACTGTTTAAGAAAGGTATTTTAAGCTAATATGTATCAAATCTCCTACAATTCCTATCAATGAAGTCATATGCATGCTCTCTGATACCAAACATCTAGGTATGCTAATGAACACCCACAGACAAAACTCTATTCAATAATTATCTAAAAAATGTATTCTATTTACTAACCTGATATACTCTATATATGGAGTGGGAACTCGAAATTCAACCACAATAGATGAGATCTGATCTATTTCTGCATTTTTTGGATTGCTTCATCAGGTGGCCTCCTTTAACTTGAGTCAAATATCTAACTATAAAAATTATTATACCAATAAATTAAAATTATTTGAAATTAAATGTCAAAATGAAATTAAATAATGTCGACAGCGTCAAACTGTCAAGTATCAGTAATTCAACGCAGGTTGGGGCTTTTGTCCACTGAGTAGTTAGTTTCACACAATATTGTTAATACCTGAAAATATATGAAAACTATACATAAAAGGTACATTTTTATTTACTTTAGTAGGTCGTTATAATAATTGAGTTTTTTTAATTATTATGTGATTATTGCCATCAGACACATATGTTCATGAAACTTTGCTGTAGATTAAGAAATCTCAAATATCTGCCTTAAATTAATATTACTTCCCTGTTTTCTTCAGATATTTTTCCACTCTGCTACATATTTTATTTGCCCGATAACTAGCCTTAAACCACAAAGTTAAATTATTTCAGGGCTTTCATCTTATCAGTATTCAAGTTCAATTAAATGTACTGCACTTATCTTTTGTTTACGGAATTAAACTTCTTCGTTTGAGATAGAGATACCCAAGAACAATTAAATGAAATTTGTGTTATTTTGCTTTACCTACTGGAATTAATGAGTTGCTGAACTTTGCGGAAAATAGTTCCGGAAAAAATCTGATGAATAAAACGTCCGTCTGTTTACAATGAGCCCTTATTTGAAACTTGAATTAAATTAATTAAAATTCTTTTCAACTTCTGAAATTCAAGTAAAGAAGACCGAGTTGACTTGTATTTGTTTATTGCAGCTATATACTGAGTGATCCACATAAAACATTTCGACCCGAAATGACTTACGTTGATAGGCCTTAACCAATGCATGAATGAGGTAAACCTGGAATTCTCACTAATTAGAAAAATTGATAAATTTTTCAAATTGTTGTTTTTTTCCAAATATGCAGAGTGTCTTAATCTCGATGCCCTAGGATTGCGCTACTGGCCAATAAAATCCTGAATAAAACATCGGCATTTCAGGTTTCGAATAGGGCATTTTTTTCTAATTATTCTTGTTTAAATATACCTATTATCACCAGTGGAGTAGAAACCCTGTTGCACTCTTCTTTTATTTAAAATAAAAATGGTACGTCACTGTCTTAGTTATAAAAAACGTAAGATATTTTAATTTCGAACAAATAATAATAATAATAATAATTCTTTGAAATTTTCTTTAAAACGCGTCGTATTTAGATAATTGCTCTTTTAAAATATTTTTACATTTCATAGTTTGTGCGTGGTGAACCTATTATGCTTCAGTAATACAGGGTGTTCCGAAATTAATACACCATAGAGCAAAAGCAGATTTCTGACAACGACAGAATAATGCGATATAGCTAAACTTACTTTAGTCAAAAGTTGGTGGTTAAAAATATCCAAATATTTAGATACATTTTGGAAATCGGAGGTTTTTAGAAGCGAAAAATTCAAATTTGTTTCTAATTTTTACGCCACTAGTAGACAGCGCCACTTATGACACATCATGCTTCTTTTGAATGATAGAACTTTTTTGCGGCTTAGTGTATACATAGAGTATTAAAATAATCGATTCTGTTACCTTCTTTATATGAACAAATTATACCTTGTTGAAGTCATTTCGAGTAGCTGTTTTGGAAATAATCCCATTTGAAATATTCAATGCACCGAAGAAAACTTGTTTTGGTTTCAGGTGGAGCACCTTTTTCGCTGAAAATAAAGCAAAATATTACTTGAAAAAGTTACCCATAACGGTAAATTATGGCGATGTGTAAAATATTAAGATACATTTTTTGACTTTTGATACAAATTACGAAATGCAGAGATATTTTAAATAAGCAATTACTCGAATACAATGCTTTTTAAAGAAAGTTGCAAAGAATTATTTGTTCAAAATAATCCAAACTTAAAGTATTTTCAGAATTTTTATGTTTAAAGCAGTGGCGTACTATTTTTATTGTAAGTAAGAGTGGCACATGGTTTCTACGCCACTGGTGTTAATGGGAACATTCACGGTGGTATTCATAGTCTATCTCCGGTCGCCGGAAAGCGCTCTCTGTCCCGAAATTATGCGAATTTTATAATGAAATTCAAATAATTCAGGAGGGACAATGAATACAGTATACTGTAACAGTGGTATCCTATATCTTCTTCTCGAAATTATGTGAATTTCATAATGAAATTCGCATAATTGCAGTACGGAGACCGCTCTCTGGCGACCGGAGACGGACTATGAATACCATACTAAATAATTAGACCTGATGTATCCCATTACAATTATTTGGGTAAAATCAAATTTATTTTCACTGTACAATCATCGTCAAGAATGTCAGAAATACCTGAGACATCTTGTATATTTTACAGAATCATACATATTTTATTTCATATAAGGAAAGACAGAGTTTCTTTGATAAACTTTTTCTATATATCCTTTTGATTAAAAGTTAAAGCAGAAATGAGAAATCGCGCTTAGTTTAAATATCTCGAACAAAATCGAATTAGCCATGACTTAATTCTGTCTCCATGGAAAACAGTTGCATTTTTGTGAAGCAATTTATGAAGTAACTTATTCAATATTAAAATATGTGTGTTTGTTCTTATTTTGGATAGTTTAGGTATTTCTAATAATATGACAACGCACGATAACACAGTTTATATGATTTTAATTTACGGGGAAACTCAAATAATTAAAGTAAAACCGTAAGAATTTATCAGGAAAGATGTCGACTTCCTGATCACAAAAAATTTTAACATTGCAAAGGACTCGAGAAATCCAAAGTGCATTTTGTAATCGAACAGGAAAAATAACTCGCAGTGATAATGCAACAACCGGACATTCAACTAGGCAATCTAGGAGATAATTAAATTCCAATAAGTCCTCAATTCAAAGAATTATCAGGAGTAGTAAATACCATGACTACCAGTTACATAATTTTGAACAATTATGGTAATCACAGAACTTACTGATAGGAGAATTTTTAATAATAATAATAATGAATAATAATTGTTTGACAGATGACAGCCGGTTTGTAAGCAATGATATGCCTTACAAAAGGAACGAACATTATTGGTCAACAGAAAACCCTCATTTTGTCAACCCTGTAAATAATGAAGGCCATTTTGATGTCAACGTCTGGTGGTATTATTGACCGCCATCTAATTATGGACCATATTTTTGTGAAAGACTATTGGATAGTAGAAGATACCTAAGTTTTCTTTAAGAAGAACTTCCAGATCTTCTTGAAAATTTATCTCTGCAAGTAAAAAGATAAATGTGGCTTCAACATGATCGAACTTCAGCTCACAGAACACGTATTGTATGTAATTATATAGATGGATAGAGATTAGTGGTGCCATAAAATGACCAGGAAGTATCCAGACCTGACACCTTTAGATTTTTGTTTATGGGGACTTTTTAAAAACAAACTTTGACCTCTTGCAAAATATTGAGCTTTTGAAAGAAAAAAATAATAGTTACGTGTCAAGACATGCAAGATAACTTAATAAACTAACTCAAAGAAAAGTCCGGGGCCGATATGTTTATTAGAAGAAGAGAGACATAGAAAATAATTAATAACTTCATAATAACTTTGTAGGTTATTTGTGTAGTAGTATTAATTCTTAGACATTATTGTTGTCATTTTATTATTCTATACATTATGTTATGTTTTATCTATAATTTACCTATCTTTCATAGTATTCGAGATATAATATATTATTTCAAAGTGATATAAAATGTAAGTTACGCTTATTTAAGTGCCTATGAATACAGTTAAATAAAATACAAACGTCAAATTTGTTGTTATTTGCTTTGACGTTATTTACTATTTTCATAATTTATACTTCAATTTTATAACGGTATTATGTACTTAAATGTCAGCCTGTTTAAATTATATGAAGATATAAAAAAAATCATATGGATTTACCTAATAAGTTAGTTTGTCAACTATCATGCTCTCTGGTGGCTAAACGAAACAACTTGAAGTAAGTTTACTTAATTGTGCTTGTTATTGACCGCAGAAAACAGTCGTAGCTCCATGTACACAAAATATTGAGACACCCTGTATATATAAAGTAATTGTTTTTTGTTTTATAATTGCATTGTATTTGATAAAATTATTACTCGTGTACAGGAATACAATGTATTTGAGAATAAAAATTATAAATTGAGGGAAAAGCAATTTCACTCACCATTGTTCCTGCGACGGATGACGTGACGTGGATGTGTGGTAGAGCGGTAATTTTGAGGGATCAGCGTAATAATCACTTCGTGAAAACTTTAACAGCGGAAACGTTTCAACGGTTCAGCTGTATATTATAACGTGTTTCTTCGTCCGCACACCCTTTGCAGGCATAGTGAGGTAAAGTTTTTCTAATTTCACACGAAATAAAACGTCGGACATTCCTAGTTAGCCAAATTGTAACAAACTCCATATAAAAAAGTAATAGTAAATGTTAAATAAATATAAACAGGCCTAAATAGTTATAATAAAACAAATTCAGTATTAAGTATTGTGAATTTCAATTAAGTAAGAAGAAGTAACACAATATTGTTATAACTAACTTATCTTAAATTTTTTTAAAAAATTGTAGACAACAAATACGTATTTTTAGGTATTAACAATATTGTGTGAAACTAACTACTCTGCGGACTAAAGCCCCGACCAGCTTTGAATATCCACAATATCTACCAATGCTCTTTATTATTAGCTTATGTATTTTTTTCTGTATTGTAAAGGTATTTTAAGCTAATATAAATCAAATCTCCTACAATTCCTATCAACGAAGTCATATGTATGCTCTTTGATACTAAACATCTAGGCAGTACTAATAGACAATTCCATAGACAAAGCTGTATTAAATAATTATCTAAAATAAAAATTAATCACTAAATTTACTAACCTAGAGACATTCTATAAATACCTAAGTTCATTTTTGAAACTGTGGGAACTCAAAAATTCAACCACAATAAATGAGATCTGATCTATTTATGCATTTTTAGGGTTGCTTCTTCAGGTGGCCTCCTTCAAGTTGAGTCAAATATCTAACTATTATATATATTATATTATTATACCTATAAATTAAAATTATTTTAAATTAAATACCGACAATTTCAAAAGTGACGTTGAAGTAAGTCATCCCAGCATTAGATACAGAAGATGATTACTGCAAATACATGGGAAAGCAATTTTCACGTTTATCGGAAGCAAGAAGGAGAAATTTTCGATGGACCTCAGATCAGAAAAATGTTCCAAGATGAAGGGTGATTAAAATATCTAAACAAAGAATTAGTAGATAGAATGGTTGAGAAGTTCAGGAAATTGGGCTACAGTATGAGTCTGAAGCAGCTGGATTCTTATCTGAATTATTTTCCTAATAACGTTAGCCATTTGGTGAAATTAGAACATGATAGCAGATTTTTTTTGATGTTGCTGATAAAAAACATAACCAAACAGATTTAAAAAAGAGGAATCATATCTTTTGGAAAAAAACGAATCTGCTACAAGAAATATTGATTGAAGTGAATTGATTCGCAATGTGGTCAAGTGAACTCGATGAACTGAATAATTTTTATAGCGGTGTCTTTCCCGATAAGTATATCAATATTCGCTCGACTTCTAGCAGGAATGAAAGCGAATGCGAAAAAATTTTTCCTCTTTTTCAGCATCCGTGAACAAAACTGCGTTACCATTTGAGAAACCAATGTTGACCTTCAAATATTATGCTTGAATGATTTGATGGGATCGACCCCGGATTAGGATTCAGCGACCCCAACAACATGTAAAAATCGTCTAGTCATTTGCTAAGCCATACTCAGAAAATCTGGTGCTGGGCTTATTCTGACACCGGATTCGTATTCAATGAAATGAATTTGTGTGAAGCTGTGTTATAAAACGTACCCCTCTGATTCAGCCTACAAACTGTACATCTTGAAACAGTCAAGATGCATATATACTTAAATTAAATGCACTTACAATTTCTACGAGACAACTTGTACGGCAAAATAACATTCTATACTTTTTTAGTACAACAAACCATAGTAATAATGATAGTATTAAGAAAATAGTCAAAACATGTTTCAGTACATGCTTTTGCAGTAATAAAGGCATTCCCTCAAAACAATGTTTGAACTTCTGTAAGTTCTGAGTAGAAATATCAATAAATCTCCATTCGTGAGTGAAACAACTAAGAACTAATGTTAAAAGTTAAAAGTTGAATTTATTTTAAAGGGTGCTATTATTATTGCAAACGATTAAAATGAAAATTAATACTGTCTCACGTACGCTTTGTTTCATTTATCCAATTAGTTATTGCTTTTATAAATAATGACGCAACTTTCAAGAAATTGTGTTATATGGTATTTTATACTGTACATTTAACATTATTTGTCTGATTTGCTTAGTTGTTCTTCTGATTTTATATAGCACAATACAAGTGTTTAATCACTT